>JBBJLR010054578.1:0-11602 GCA_037577145.1 Brachypetersius gabonensis
CGAACTGACTCCACTGTATTTTTTTTGTATAATCAATTTCTATTCTGTTCTTAAGTGTCTTTATTAATTTTAAATAACATTTTAAACCTTTTTTTAATTCCTTGTTTTTATTTATAAGTACAATTTGACTCTATTATTTGTGTCCCCTTCAAAAATTGCTCATGAGAAATTTTATATTTATTGTCCCCACCCCTACTGTTAAATGAAATTTATGCCCATGGCTTTGGGTGACTATGTTTTCAGCAACATTGGTTTGGCTCTTACTGTAAGGTCAAAACTTGCAAAGCAAGCAGAATAGTATAAACTACAACATGTGTGAAACTCTCGAGACGATGAAGTTGTGCGTGGCTTACAATAAGTGGTTACGCACCAGAGCAAGGTCAGAAGAGTTACCAGATGATGATATCAGTACATGATATCAGCATGTTCTATCAGCCTTCTTGTTTCAGCATGTTCTATAGCGCGTGCACACATAGGCTGAGTAGACCTCAAATGACCGTGGAGCAGAAACCGAGACCATTACGCTATGTTTGAAGCAGATAATGGAAACCCATGTAACCTGTGTTAAAGGAGCACTCTCTTGTCAGCACGCTGAGAAGAGACCAGCTCTATTTGTCTGACAATTATAATAAACTTTGTTTGATTTTAAGAACCTCTCTGATCTTGAGTCTTGAATCTGTGGAGCGTGATTGATTTTTCCACGACAGTCTCAAAGCTCTAGTTCTAATCTAAAGTAAAATCTGGGCTCCAGATGAGTCTTGGCTGATAAGTAGAACACTGTGTTTTTTTAGACAAACTATTTCTTTGTTTGTGTTTTGTGATTTTTGTGTTTTTAGGTCATAAAGAGCTCTTGAACCAATTCGGACAGGACAAGCTACATGAAATAAGAAGTTAAAAACATTTTGATTTCAGGTTGGTTTTCAGACCACGCTTATGATAACATGCCTTGACCCACTGTGGTTCCACACTAATAATACACTGAAGGCCATGTTATTTAATGTAATATCAGACAGATGCCACAATGCTGACCAATGGTTCAAGAAAATTACTGCTTTTTTAGTATCATGTCAAAGTCACCTCAACCAGCGGCTCAGACACACTCACCAACAGTCTTATACTAACACTAAAAACTAAGGGCCTTGGTGATAAAATCTATATATATTTAATCAATATATCTATTATTACTCATTTCAAGAGTGTTGTCTCATCATTTAACTAGACAATTTAGGTGATTATGTATATGATTTAACTTGTTTTTTTTTTTTCCAAACCCACTTTACCCACTTTTGCATGAGCACACAACAGCACAGCACACATTTAACCCATTCACCAAGCGAAGCAGGGGCCTGCCACCAATGGTGGGCGCCCAGGAAGCAGTGTGTGGATGGTAGCTTGCTCAAGTGGTGCCACCCAGCAGTCCAGGGATTCAAACCAATAACCTTCAACCTGCAACTCCCTAACCACAAGGCCACCAGCTGCCAGCCTGTTATAAATGTACCTGAGGCATGTAAATAGGTTCTATTCTAATTGGATGCCCTGTATTGTTCTTCATTTTAAAACCAGTCATACTTAAAACACTCTTCATAAGTTACAGGCATTTTGTTTTATAAAGATGACATAAATGAGTACAAAATATACACAAATATGTTGAGCAATCTAATAATATCCATACATATCAAAATATGAGATATTAGATATTTTGACTAGAATTAAAATACCCTCTCTTACCAGCACCATTATTTGCCTCAGAAACTCATTCACCACTTTATCTTACCATATAAATTAATTTATTAGGGTACAATTATAGTCAGTCTCCTTCTGCTCCACTCAGTTTCTGACCAAAGGACCAGTCCTGACCAGATATTATTTCGGGTGGAGCCTTTTCAACACAGAACTGACACTGAAACAGTGGTGTACCGCTATAAGTTCTCATCCTGCTTAACTTCCCCTTTCACATGTCTTGATGTCGAGTCAGCCTGTGTTCTGCCAATACAAATGAAACTAGAGGAAACTTGGTACAGGGGTATTGCAGGACCTGGGTGTCCAAGGTTAAAGCCCTGAATAATTTATGAATAGCCCTGGATCTCAAATAAAAATGCATCTGTTCTTGCATCATTGTGTCATTCCAGTTGTAAATACCATCACACCCCCCTCCAAAACAATCCCTGCATCCCACAAAAACATTGGTGCCATTTCTTGATACACTCGCAGTGGATCAGTAGCTTGAAGACAACTCTACTTTGGAAAAGGCAGTTCAAAATGATAAAATGTTGTTAAGATGCTTGCATCCAAAGTCTAGATTTTAGCCTCGCAAGTTAGCCAACAAGCTAACTAGCTAACTTGCAGTAGCTAATTTGATAGACTTTTTTGCCAATGAGCTTATTCTGACGACACATAGTTGAGATTTTGGTCATTGATCAGTCTGGGCATATCCAAATTTAAGCAATTTCCTCCAGAATCAATAAAGTTTTCTGATACTAATTCAAATTCTGATCCCCTTTCTGAGGTTTAGTAACGCAACAATGCCGTTAAAAAACTATCTGCATCTGAAGAACTTTTGTTTTTGCCAAAATACAATTGTAAAGGACTTGTTCAGGAGGTCTTCTCTCTTCTTAATGGAAGCTTTCTGCACATACTTAACATGGGTTCTTTACTGAACCATCTGTTAGGTGGTTCTTTAGGTACAAATATGGGTTCTTCTGTGTGATCACTCCAAGAAACCCTTTGTTTTACTGAAATGGTGATATTTATTCCCAAAACGAACACTAGTTTTAGAGCAGTTCACCCAATATCCAAGAGTAGGTTCTTTGAGCAGTGCCATAGAAGAGCCACTTTTGGTTCCCTAAAGAACCATGCTTGAAAAAACAAGAGATGAGTGTGAAGAATCTTTTAAAGGTTTAAAGAACTTTCAAATTATGCCCAAAGGTTCTATTTGACCAGAAGGACTCTTATGAGAAACTTCCACGAAGTTCTTTACAAGGTTCTTCACACTTAATATGTCATTCAAATAGGGACCCCCAGACAACCTGTTGCAAGTGTGGTTAGACTCTTATAGACTCTTTGGAAGCTCTGCCATAGGTGAACGACTTTTAGAATTGGGACCACCTTTGTATTCATCTTAGGGATGTATTTAAGGATCCAGATAATCATATCCAGCCAAAAGTAGTTCTGTAGGTAGAAACTGACTATTAATGAAGGACTAGATCAGTGGAACCAAGTCTGGCAACGTAGGGTGGACTGTAGAGTCTGTATTCTGGCCAGGGGCCACAAGGGTAGAGTCGGTGAGTGGATGATGACTGTTTAACCTTCAAAACTAACTCACGAGGTTCTAAAGTTCTTGTTACATTGTAGTCAAGCAGCAGTCTTGCCCTCTTACATACTGAAAGCTAAGCATGACCGTATTATCACAATAAAAGTTAAACTCTTGCTAATCGATAGGTTCATCAAAACACAAACCCAAACGTTTCTAAAATAAACTAAAATTATGATTATTTCAGGATCCAGTTGAGTCACATGAAACTCAATGCTGGAAATTACAGCAAAGATTAATCTAACCCCCCCACGTCTGGCACATGTCTTAACTGCTTTACACCATGGAAGTATTGGGGTGGGTGATCTGGGCAAAAGTTCACCTCACAGATGCTCTGGACTTGAAAAAATGCCTTTGGTCTCGTGAGGGGGCAGTATAAACACTACCATTGTTACAGCCGGCTGAAACAACATGCAATACCTTTTATTGCCATGAAAAAAACGGAGCAATTACAAGACTAAAGAGGGCTGTGGTGAGTCTTTTTTGAGTTGTTTTAAAAGACATCAGACCTTATTAATGACCTTTGACTGATTTCCCTGAAGTAACACAGTTAACTTACACTAAGCCTTCACCTATCTATAAAATAAAGGTTCCTAAAGGGTTGGCTTGCACAAAAAGTCCTAGAAAAAAACTACTTCATAGATATACTATATACTATAGTACTTTATAATATACTAAATACTATAGCGTTCTTGAAGCTTTAATATGATTCTTCACTCTCATAAAACCTTTTTTGGCACATTTGTTTAATGGCATTCTGTCGAAAGTTTGAAGACTCCCAGTCAAACGACAGAATTTCTGAAGCAATCTTTGACTGAAAACACACTTAAATATGACAGTTTTTCTGACACTTTTAGTGCACGGGTTATATTTCCAGGCTTAATTTAGCCCTTTGGAAAGATTAGTGAAACATCAGATCTAAAAATGTGCCATACCATTTGCACAGGCGCATTTCTGCAATGATTTTTTTATGCCACTATTTTAAATTCAGCATGAAGACAGTAAAGTTTTTAAGTATGTTCTCAAATCATCCAAAAATGTTAAACATTTAAACTTTTGCATGCAGCCGTTGGTGGTTTATGTGTCTGAAAAGGATAAATAAACACATATTCTGGGGCCGTTCGGCAGCGAGCACCCACCGTGAGCCCTGAGCTGAAGTTCGTTCAATCTGCAGTGCAACCGTTCACCATATGCTGAATGAGTTTGCAGCAGAAAAGTCGAAACACACAGACATGGAGGGAAAACAGCCCCTGACAAATCCAGGAGGTGGACGAAAGACGGCTGAGGGGGCTAAAGTGGAACAGAGAAAGTAGAGCAGTACGTACCAGGTGTCCATGTAGAAATACGCCTCAATCCAGAGAGATGCAGACTGTGATGGAATGATGGAGTAACACACTTCCTCCCTCTCTCTCTCTCTGTCTCTCTCTCTCTTTCTCTGCCTCTATGTAAGTTCCCCCCCTGGAGAAGGGGGGAGGTGGTGGCTTATTTAGGTCTTCACACACGCACAGACTCACACACACATTTTTTCCCCTCAATTTCTTTGAAACCTAGTTGTCATTTGACTAGGGTTTGTGTGGGGGCAGGGAGTCAGAGGAATGCTCTCTCTGAAATGCGCTCTCTGAGCCGCAGCCCTTCAGCTAATAGAAAAACCCGAGACAGAAGGCGTGTTGGGCAGCCAGATTGATGTTACACACCCTGTACGTCACAACCTTTTGAGGTTTCTTCTGTGTCCCCTGACTGTCTTGTGCCTGTGCGACCTTATTCGATTACAGTGAGCTCATTCATCTCAATAACATCCCACATATCTGTCAAAAAACAACACTCCCAGAGTGTGATCATTCCTGTTGACCACATGTTACCAGTTGCCATAAGAAGACCACAAGAAGAAGTAATAACTGCTATTTAGGAGCAGCCTAAAACCCAAGGGCCCTGTCAAACCCCTGCTGAAAAACAGCACAAGCTGGTTGGCAGACAAGCATTGGGCATGTTTTTGTTTTTGAATGGATTTTGTTTTCGAGTTTTGATGGTTTGCTGGTGTGATCAAGCTCGTCGACCAGAATAACGGGACTAAGCTGACTAGGCAGATGAACACAACCAGCCTGGCCAACCATCTAAATCAGCATAACCAAGCTGCAGGACGATGAAATGAGTCGACCAGAATAAGGCCTGGTCAAGCAGATCAACATAAGGGACCTGAAATAGGGTTCAAGAAATTGCTTCCTTGTACATCTAGTGCCACATAAGGTTCTTGAAAATGCCATTGACCAATTCTGTTCTTGACCAATAGAAATAATTGTTGTTTCAGGAAATCTACCACACTGGAGAGTTCAGGTCCAACACACCTTAAGGTGCTCCTGAAAGCCTTCCTTACCCAGATCATGTGAGGGGAACCTGGTGGCCTATTGGTTAGAGCATTCAATCAGGGTTTGAATCCCAAGACTAGTAGCACCTCTGCGGTACTATTGAGTAAGGGACAGTCCCCACACACTGTTCCTCAGGCCCTGTGTTTCAGGCTGCCCGCTGCTTCACTTGGTGACTGGATTTCGTGCTGTGCACACTGAGTGCTGTCATGACAGAATGGTCACTTTCACTTCAATTTGTTAGTTGGATCAGGTTTGTTTAGAGTAGCTCTGACCCAAGGACACATATGATAAAGTAAAAATATGGACCCTAAGGTCCACTATACACCAGTGGTTTCCAACCTTGGACCTAGAGGCCCCCCCTTATAAGTACATTTCAATGTTTTCACAATCAGAAAACTTTTCTGATCCTTGAGGAAATCGCTCACGTTATGACTGCACAGACACACAGAGACACAGAGACAATAACATTATAAAATATAAAGTCAAAATTAATCTAATATAAAACTCTACTGAACATGAAATACACCAGGCTCCCAACATCTAACCTATTAGCTATTTATTAACTTTCCCAGGTTAAAGTCGGTGTATAAGGCGGCATCCAAGGATGTTGGGAACAGCTGTAAACAATCCATTGAAAGGTTCTTTGAGCAACCAAGGCCATTGTTGCTCCAAGGCCTTGTGAGTACTGAAGTCCATGATAAGTAATCTGTCTCTGGAGTTTCACTCCCTTTGGACTTCATTTCCTGCTAATTTGCAAGTTTTCTGCCAGATTTACATCAACTGTCTTGCAACACAAGCTCTACAAACGTAAAAGAAAACGCATCCTAGCGACGTTTGCTAAGATGAGTTCTCAGTTTTGCATTCATTCTCTTCTGATTTGCTCCGCTCCTCTGTCAGCAGAATGCAATAAAACATCTCAGTAAATAGCTGCTGTGTCCGGAGCTTGAGCTCCCGCCAACCTGCCAAAGCCACGATGAGATTCAGAGAGAATTACTGGAAGGGGAAAAAGAGAGAAACTTGGCGGAAACAAATATATTTTCTATATTTCTGTCCTAATAAGATGCAGAGCAGGGTTTGAACCAGACGGGATGTCAGTGCTAATCAAGAATAGACAAGAATGTGGCTATGCTCTATATGAATCACGTTAAGGTTCCTGTAGGAGTGCAGTGTCACATGGTCTAATAAAAAAAAGCACTGAATAAGCAGAGCTTGTTATTGTATCCAGTCGAAACTGTAATGGACTTTCCAGGCAAAGCTTCCAGGAATTCGCACCGGGAAAAGAAATCCCACCACAAGCCATTCTGCTTCTCCGGCTGAGCTCAGAGCGTTTCCCCCCATCTGAGTGTGGGTTCCCCCCAAAGTGTTTTCATATCTCAGCCACTGAGATGCAAGTTTCATGCAATTTTCCATTACTGTGAACATTCGCCAGGTCAAAAGTTGACCATCGACATAAAATGTGAAATTTGTCTGTGTGTTTGATGTTTTCTAGAAAACTCCAGTGGAAAAGACCACAACACACTACACAAGTCTGGAATCTGGCACCAGTCTAGAGAAAACTCTACTAGTCCGGTCCAGAACAATCAAACCCCTTAATGTTCAGCTCACTGTGAACTCTCAAAACAGTGGTCTGGCTGAAAATCAAATGTACCTAATTTCAGACCCTCCCCCACTCGTCTTTTTTCAGATTGTCTTTCCACTATGTGATGAACGCAGTAGTAGAAATCGATTCAAGTGGCTGTTCTTCACATTAAAAGTAAATTCCTTACATGCTAAATACAGTAGCTATATTAAAGCTTAAAACTGATCTGTATTTTTGTCCATTTTCATGGAAAACAGTCTGTCGTACATTCTGAGTATAAGAATGAAGTTTTTACTCAATTCTCTGTCCTACCCACCCAGAAACAGCACAGCCAATTGGACTCCCAGCCACAGATGGCTTTGGCATCTCCAGAAGAGACAAACTAATGCTTAGATGGTGTGGTTCTGTGTTCAGAAAACAGTTACCTTTGCAATTGCTTTGACAATACTTTTAGAATATTTCCCTACTAGCATTAAAAACACAAAGTCTTTTAAACACTTTCATTTAAAGTCAGCACACAATATGAAGCAAACGTATCATTAAACAGACTCTGAGGAGGAATCCAACAAACTACATAATTATAAACTCTGAAGTTTCTGCTAAAGCCTGAGTAGACTTTAAAATCGCTGTGTTTGGAGCAGTTTTTGATGTCAGTGTTAATCAGTATATAACCATTTGCATTTACATTTATATTTACAGCATTTGACAGCTGCTCTAACCCAGAGCAACATACATCTGGGCTTTGTAGTCACAAGAAATCATACTAGCAAACCTAGACTTAACATTAAGAGCTGCTGGTAGCTTTTACCAGAAATCAAGTGATAAAAGAGGAGGATCTTCAGTCTCAGTTTTAAGATTCAAGATTCTTTATTTGTCACATGCATAGTCATACAAGTATAACACACAGTTAAATGTATCCTGAACCGCTCCTTTCTGACTGTGCAAACATTATAAACAATATGTGAATTGTAAATTAAAAATCAGAAATTTTCTGAAACACAAATAAAAATGAAAAAATGCGTAGTAGTGAAGTAAAGTATAAACATAAGTACAATTTTAAAAAATTTTAACGCAAATCTGACATTTTCTAAAACACAAATCTAAAAGTAAATGGTTAAAAGAGCACCACAAGTAAGACGCCAAATGGTTTGAAGATGGTTTTAAGACAGTCAGGGGAAGTTTGTTCCACCACTTCGATGCCAAAACTGAGAAAATGTTGATGTAATTCTGCAACTTTTGAGAAGAGTTGGGTCAAGTTGTGCTGTGCTTGATGCTCCAAGAAGGTTGAGCTGTAATCAATACATTATCAGAGCTCAGGGCAAATTTTTGAAACACATGTAAGATGCTGTGGGGCGGCGTTCGTACTGTTACATGACACCTAAATAAAACTATTTATAAAGGCTTATTCCAACAAGGGTCAGTTGCTATAACATTTTCTGGACTAAAATGACATGCAAGCCTTAATGACAGTAGAAGCTTGTTGGAATAAGACTTTATAAGTCTATGTTAATTGTCATGAAAGGGTTATATAAATATTGTGTAGCTTAATAAACATTAGAAACTTCAGACCCCAGGCATGACTACATTTTGACACATTGGAAAAAACTGTGCAAAGTAAACTTTTGGGCCAATTTAAGACTACTGTTTTCGGAACGACACCAGTGCCACCAGACGAGACGAAGCAGAGTTTGTCTCCTCGCAGTTTTCCATTTTTCAGTCAAACTCTTCTCCTCATCTTTCCGAGGCCTGATAACAGGCAGAGCAGCTGTCTGGGTTCCACAGTAAACATACAAACTGCTGAAACCTCCAGAAGTCATCCTGGATCAGTGTTATTTACAGAATACTGGACAGGAAACGGGTTCAAGTCTCACTTGCACTTTATTTGTAGGAATAAAGAACACATTTGGACCTTCTGAGTATGGTTCTTCACACAAGTGTGCAGCTTTTCGCCTCATTGTTGACTCTATGGGCAAATAGGTTTTTTAGACAAAACCAACTCTAAAGGATGCATATCAGGGGTAATTGAATTGTCGTTGTTTTAATAACTAAACAAGTTTGAAGAAGTATTTATACATATACAGTACATATACATTTCTAAAACATAAAAGCACACACACACTCCACAGAGTCCATACATGGAATTTAAGCTACACACTTTTGAATATATTGTTGTTGTTGTATTGTCACAAAAAGCAATGCATCTACATTTGTCCACCTTTTCATGTGGCAGCTTAGCACCACCCAGTCATGCTGAAGGAGAGTTTCAACCTGGACTGGTTTTTAAACAGGACAAAATACAAGAAAGCCAGTTAGCTTACATGGGGTCTTCTACGTATACAGTCGGCTGCATGTTTCCATTCATATTTAACCTCTTTTAAGCTCACAGGAGTCTTTTGGAATTTATAAGAGGTCGTCCATGAATGTTTCACTGGGGTAGAAATATATGGGGACACAGAGGCCAAATTCCCGTCAGAAGTCCTCAATATGGGAAATGGCAATAAAATGTCAGCTATATATCTAAAAAGGCCGTATATGAAACAATATGTTTTTGTCTTCTTTGTGCTCTTTGTGTGATTCCTGTTGGATAGAAATAAAAAACTATATTATGTGTTCTGATATAAATGTATTTATATGTCTTTATAACCAGCCTGAATTTGGGTAAAGCTGGTGCAACCGGCCCCAATTCTGTAAGACTACGACTAGACAATTAAAATGTTTTTTTTTGTCTTTAACACGATATTGAACATTTTCAGGCCATTTTTACCCATTTGCGTCTATATAGAGCTGCCTCTTAAGAGCACGGTAACAAAAATAGCCTGTTTAATTTTAAGGGATAAAGAGTGGTTGGAAAATGGTTGTGTAAAAATAACTTATGCCTGTTTTGGGCACATAAAACCACATAAATGGAGCTTAGGAGGGAAAAAATAAAACACGAGAAAAATGCGAGACGTGGTACTCATCAGCCCGTTGTCTCTGTGCTGATTTGAGCTTTGCTACATGTTTACTGTGCTGGTGGCCTGAAGGTCAACTCTTTGTTGGCTGAACTTGTTTCCATACCACCAGTTTACATCTTCATTCAGCTCATAATAATCAATCAACAGGGGAGCAAATTTAGCCTTGTTTACAGAATGAGTTGCTGTTTACTGAGTTCCCATGGCAACACACAGATGAGCAGTAATCCTTTTTTCAAATAAATGTGCTTTTTGAGCTGTTGTGTGAACAATGCACATGGTTCTAATGAGAGTTTATTTCCACAATAATACTAGCGCTGTGGTGGCCGGCCTCCACGTAACTATACCAGTTTAATCCAATCCAAAGCCTTTTAAATGCACTATATGGACAAAAGTATTGGGACACACCGCTAAATCATTGTTTTAATTATACCCCTTGCCAAAAGTGTATAAAATCAAGCACACAGTTTCCATTTACAAACAACTGTGAAACAAAATGAGTCAGAGCTCAGTGACTCAGTGACTTTAAGCATAGTACTGTGATATGATGCCACCTTTGCAATAAAATGGTTTGTAAGATTTCATACCTGTTGGATATTTCACTATCAACTGAAAGTGGTATTTTTGGGAAGTGGAAGCATTTAGGAACAACAACAGCTCGGCCATGAAGCGGAAGATGTAAAGTCACAGAGCTGCTAAGTCAATGACTGCTAAGGTCCATGGTGCGTAAAAGTCGCCAGCACTCCACTGACTTCACAGCTAAAGAGTTCTGAACTTCTGCTGGCATTAAAGTAAGCACAAAAACTGCACTATTTCTGTGAATGCAAAGTCAGTAAAGTCCCAGAATAGGAATTTTCTGATTCTGATTCTGATTGCCAGCAACCAAAGTCATTCCTTTGTCACCATGTTCAAATGGGATGATCACATCTCTGAAGACTGGACTTTAGGGGTCAAATATGCTGGAGTACAGTACGGATTGCCTAGTGTGAGTAAACCCATAGTTTAGGGTATACAGGTCTCTACACTTTCAGACAGAAGGACTCTGGTTTTGTATAAATGAAAATATTCAGATATGTTTAATCCATAGTTTGTATTTTCTGTAACCGCTTAATCCTTACTAGGGTCCTGGGTACCCTGAGCCTATCCCTAGGTCTATGGGCACAAGGTAGGATCTCAGCCTGGGTGAAGCTCCAGCCTACTGCCGGACACACTTAAACCTATGGCCAAGATAGAATCCCCACTTCACGTGACGTAAATGTCTTTGGACTGTGGGAGAAACCAGAGATCCCGGAGGAAACCCATGGCACCACGAGGAAAACATGTAAACTTCACACACACACACACACACACACACACACACACACACACACACACACACACACACACACACACACACACA
>JBBJLR010054588.1:0-11602 GCA_037577145.1 Brachypetersius gabonensis
TTTTTTACACCTGCTACCTACAGCAGCTTCAACAGCCAGTACATCATTTTAATTCAATAATGATAGCTAGATGTATTTTTTTTTCATTTCAATTCATAGTATTTTTGTTTGGATATATAATTGTTTGGATATATCATTTAAAAATTGTAGAATAATTACTATATATTTAGGGTGGCTTGGGATCATTTGGGGGGGGGCTTTTTTAAATCTAGATTAATGATTTTAATCTAGATTAATATAGATTAATTCCAAGATCACAGTGAGATTAATCTAGATTTAAAAAAATTAATCTATGCCCACCACTAATATATTTATATATGTATACACCAAGCTGGCTTTTGTGAGACACGCTCACAAATACCATTTATGTGATGTTTTCTAAATGGGTGCTGAATCACTTAATTACATGCAATATTATGTTATTTTTCTTACTTCATATAACTGCTGATTTCTACTAAGTGCAATAACTTACTCCAAACTACCATTTGTGTCGGAATAGTTCACTCTGTGTTACTTATATATAGTATTTATAGCCAGAATGTCTGCATAGGCTACAGCATATATTTCCATATTTTCATATTTAGCTTTTTTTCTATAGATTACTTAACTTTATATTTTATATTGTTCTTTTGTCTGCATCTTTGTAGTCATTGCATAAGCAATTTCATCTGGGATCAATACAAGTTTCTGATTCTGAGAGTGTGGTCTTCTTCTGTCCAAGTGGCGGCGCCACGTTTGCGTCTCCCTCCTCAGCGCGGCAGAGGAAAAGAAGAGAGCTGGAGCTCCAACTCCACAGGTCTGGAGACAGAGGGATAGGAGAGAAGGAGGACAGGAGACAGAGGGACAAGAGAGAAGGACAGGTCTGTCCCTTTGAAGGTAGACTGACCCCTCTTGTGATCGTGTCTTTACTCCACCCTAAATAAATAAATAAATATATCGGTACATCTATAGACCGGATAGTTCCCGCAGAAGGCGCAGTGAAATATTGTGCCATTATTTTGATAAATGCTCTCTTATTTGTTTGAGTGTGAAAATATGGCCAGGTGTCCGGCAGCTCGTCGGGTTTGTGGTGGTGGAAGAACGGACCCGGTTTGTTTATCGGTAGAACAGCTGCAGATCATTTACACCCTGGTGATGCTGAGGGCAAGTCCAGCAAATCTCCCGAAACTGCGCCAAAATTCACTGTCAACAGGGTGTGTGTTCGGAGGGTGTGTGTTCAGCGTGTGTTTTGTGTGAAACGGTTGATTGTAGAGACACTGATTTCGTGCCAGTGGAGGGGAATGGAACCAGACGTCTTCAGCACAAATCCAGTCGTTTTCTTAACTACCGCCCCCCAGTGAAGCTCCACATGTCTGAGGGTTTTCAGGGATGTTGAAGATGGACAAATGGAGACTCTGTAGCAGATGTCTCACACGTGGGGGTTTATGATAAAAGACAGTAGACAGAGGGACAGCAGAGGAAGAGGAGACATTAATATAAAAATACTTGATCATTTGAAATGTCCACTTATTGTCAGGTCACCCTGATGCCAGGTCTGAACGGGACTTGGTTTACTTGGTTACTAAGTAGGTTAAAATATAAAGAAAAATGTTAAACAACCTACATTTTCTTTTATGTTCATATTGCAGGGCAGGTCCTCCCCCGTGTATAAGGTGAATAGGTTTTGGGGGGTGGTGGTGAGGGGGGGTGTATTAGGTGAATGTGCTGGACCGTGGGGGAGTGTATGGCGTATATATGCTTGGCGGTTTATTGAAAAAGTATTGCAGATGTAGAGGTTTGAAAGACATTTCTGTGATCATGCAGGTGATTAAGTGGTGATAGTCTCAGCAATACTGATATTACAGAAGACTGCAATTTGCAAATTAGCCTTTTTTGATACATTTCACAGTGAACTTTCTTTTTGTTCCCCAGGAAATTTTGGTGTTCTTTCACGAATCGCCTCCTGATCCCAGGGTCTCCGCAGGTATGTCAGATGACATCCAAGAGGAGCGAAATGCCCCTCTCCTGAACGTGCAAGAGATTAAATGTGAGGATGTGGAGTTCGGAGTAGGCGCCCCACACACATCCTCAATTCCTCTCAATGGTGAGATGACCTGCCTGCCTGAGCGGAGCGGCGCCAGCAAGAAGAGGACTCACCACTGCTTGGAGTGCGGGAAGAGCTTCATGCAGCTTTGTCACCTCCAGGTACACCAGCGCATCCACACCGGAGAGAAGCCGTACCGCTGCTCGGACTGCGGGACGAGCTTCAATCTGCAGAGTAATCTCCAGAAACACCAGCGCATCCACACAGGCGAGAAACCGTACACCTGCTCCGAGTGCGGCAAGAGCTTCAGGGAGCGGGGCACGCTCCGGAAACACGAGCGCGTCCACACCGGAGAGAGGCCGTACTGCTGCTCCGACTGCGGAAAGAGCTTTAACCAACAGAGCAGCTTCCAGATCCACCAGCGGATCCACACTGGGGAGAAGCCGTACCACTGCTCGGTGTGCGGAAGGAGCTTCAGAGACCGAGGGACCCTCAAAAAACACGAGTATGTTCACACGGAAGAGAGGCCGTATCACTGCTCCGAGTGCGGGAAGAGTTTCAACCAGCAGGGCACGCTTCAGAAACACCAGCGCATCCACACCGGGGAGAAACCGTACCGCTGCTCCTGCTGTGGGAACAGCTTCAAACAGTACAGCAGCCTCCAGCTGCACCTGTACAGCCATATCGAAGAGAAACCGTACCACTGCTCCGAATGTGGGAAGGGTTTCACTCTGCAGACCACCCTCCAGAGACACCAGCGCATCCACACGGGCGAGAAGCCATACTACTGCTCCGAGTGTGGGCGGAGCTTCAGACATTCCAATACTCTGAAGAAACACAAGTGCATTAAGGCGGAGTTTAGAACTCATGACTTACCTGATCCGTGAGGAGTGTATTGTGTGTAAGAGTGACTCAGTGTGATGCTCGAGCTCCAGCTGAACGCGGCTTAAGCAACGTCAGCTGGGGCATGAAGAGAAAGGGCAGCAGACAGCAGAAATATCAGCTGTTAGATACAGACAGACCATACAGAACAGTGGACGAACAGGTGAGTGAAGTACCTGTTGCCCCTGGATTCCAGTGGACACAGGCTTGTCCGTGCCCATATTCCAGGAGTGGAGAGTTTTGTTTACTTGATCATTTTTCCTTTTATTGTTGTTTCTCCAAGATTTTTATTGTCTGTTTAAACTATGTTTATTATTGTTGTTATTTATTGTTATCTCCTGTTTTATTGTGCTTCAGAGAGGATACAGTTAAAGACGATGTGAGTTAAAGATTTGTGGCTGTTTTGTTTGTAAAATTACATCCACCCTCTCTCTCTTTCACTCCTGGGTCCTGTTGGCAGGAGAACACTTCTATTTCTTCTCCTACTAAAAGCCTGTGGGTGGGTGGTGGGAGTAGAAGAATAGGTAGGTGTTGACGAGTTTTTTATACGGATTCTGTCAATAAAATAGATTGAATGTATTTGTTGCAGAGCGGGGAGCCACTTTTGGGACACTTTTGAAAGGTGCTGCGTTGGACAGAATCGGAAGAATTTCCTCAAGAGTCCATAGTTGAGGCTGACGGCCTCCTCACAGCTGTAACGCGCCTTAGTTCAATCCAGGGGTTAGTCTGTATAAGACATGCTGGGGTCTTTATGTACACACTGTACTTTTGATTAGTAATATGATTGATTAGTAATCCTTAAGGCCTCCGGTCACAGAGCTATGTGTTCTAAAAATTCCAAACTTATGAAGGTGCACCATCAATGGCTCAGCCAAGTTTCACTGTGAGCCACAGAGCCCTAAGTCTAGAACAAAACCACAAAAAAAATTGGTCAAGACCCTTGTTAGCCTGCTGGAACTGGTGCTATCTTTTTCAGGCTTCTGTGAAAAATGGCTTTATAGTCAGGGTTGTTTCGCCCCCTGTTAGTGTGGCATACTCTTCAGTGGGTTTTAATGTGAATGGAAAAAGCATTATAGCAGCTGCAAAGGGGGACCAACTCCATATTAAAGTCTGAGGACAGTGTCATTAAAGTCCCGGTTGGTGTAATGGTCAAGCTTCCCATTGCTTTTGTTCATATAGTTTATGTTGATTTTTGGGCATTTGAGTCGTCCATCATGAGAATTTACTAGTTTCTTAGAATTTATACGTTTTTAGACATCCGTTTCTTATGAAATCAAGAATGTTATGGGCTGTCTGTCCTCTCTTTGCTGCTGTGCTCTTCTGGAAAGACTTTACACTATGGTTGGAAAATTGCTGTGAGGATTTGATCATGTTCAGCCACAACAGAATTCTGGAACACGGGGGCAGAGCCATTATAGCAGCTGCAAAGGGGGGCCAACTCCATAAGGAAGTCTGTGTATCTGAATGCAGCGTCATTAAAGTCCCTGTTGGTGGTCTGTCATCCCAATACTTTTGTCCATGTAATATAGACAAAAGTGGGGTACCTGACCCCCGCGAAAACCAGCCGAGGCACAGAGCTGCGTGCAGAAAAGCAACAAAGTTTCAAAATAAAAGGATGTTTTTCAAAAACCCGCGTAAATGTCTAACAAAATAATTGTCGGCATTAAGTATAGTCAAAGCCGTAATTACAACAGATTCTTTTGTCCTTAAGCATGCAGGACAGAGTTGCCTCCACGACCATTGTTGGGAAATACTAAAATATCATAATCTTCACAGTAGGGCTGCACGATATTAGGAAAACATGCGATATGCAATAATGGAGTTGAGTGTTGTGATGGCGATATCACATGCAATAAGTGAGTTAAATCGTATCCTTTATAGTGTTAATGTTTTTCTGCTTTTGATTTGCTGGTAACAGAGACTCCAGACGCTGACTAGTCTATACAGGAAAAAAAATGAAATTTAATGCTTTCCATTAAATATATTTTTTTAATAATTGTGACCCGATCTGCCGTAATAAGTCAGAAGTTGGCGTTCTATTTATTGAGATACGGGCTGATTATGTTGAAAAACGTCAATCGATTTTTCTTTTTTGGTCTTATATGAAAGAAAAGGTCTTCAAAATTAATCTCTCAAAGTTTCATCATAGAAATAATTGTGAAAATGTACTTAAATGGCTATTTAATCTGAGTTGTAGCTCTCAAATCTTACAAAAGAATGTCCAAAATTGGCTCTAGTGATGAGTCTTCTGTGTGATTTAATGTATTTTTCTAATTGTTTGTAGTAAAATTTTGTTGCTAAATACTGGGTGCATCTCTTTGAATGCTATGGATTGTTAAAGATATCAACAAAAAACTAACAAAAATTTTAATTGCGATTTTCCTCGTTTTTTCAGTTGAAAAATGGTGCTGCGAGACCATAACGATTGTAACTTGACAACCGTTTTAGATACAGCTTTGACCAAGATATCATTTCAAAGCTTATTTTCTCATCTAATGATCCCAAAACCTCAATTTTGAATTTTGGGTCACAGTGACTCATTTTGCCAGATCAGGTCACAATTTTAAATCTTAAATAAATGTAAACATAATTAAAATAATAGTAAGTTCTTAGCCAGAAAAAAAATCGCAAAAGGAACAATCCATAGCAGCAGCACAGAAGATGAAGAAAACTGCCGAGTGAATTTTTTACCCTCTTCTGGGTGAAGAGCTTTGGAAAAACTCCATTTATTGCAGTTCAGTCAGTCTTTCGCAAAATGTATATTTTTTCGTGATATGTATATTGCGCATGTTGATATCGTGATGACGGTAAATTTGAGATATATTGCGCAGCCCTACTTCACAGGCTGGTTTACCAATCCTGGTACTAGGTGCCACTGCCCTACTTAAGTGCTTTCCCTTGTTTATAAAATGTACACTCTGCAGGAGCAGAACTTCAAAACACTTCTAACAAATCCATTTCTCCTCAAAGACTTGTTAACTAGATATGTGTTGGAAGCAGGTCTGCTGTAACACAAGGTGATCATCAACCCTCCTCTTGGAGAACCACTTACTAGCACAAAATGAATCTAATCCAGCCAGTCCAGGTCTTCAGAAGAACATGAGCTGGTGGATCAGGTGGTGCATCAGGTGGAACAAACAGGCTGATACATGAGATGTGAGGGTGAAGAATCTTCACATTACATGGGTCATTTATTCGGTTAAGGTTTATTCACAGATCCTTTATGGAGGTTCTTCAAACTTTACTGACACATCTTGTTCACAAAAGTGGTGCTCTAAAGAACAGTCGACTGAAAGGTTCTTTGGGGAAGCCAGTAAAGTTCTGTGGCTTCAAGCAAAGATCCCTTTCTGTTAGTTTATAACAAATATAAAATGAATTGGAAAAAAGGCAAGTGTTCCATTCATGTATGTACTGGTTTCAGCCTCACCCCACATAAAGACAAGTGTTGCTTAACCATAAGTTCTACACTCATGAAACTGGAACAGCGTGTGTGTCTTTAGGAGATTTCGTGGCAAATCAACATTGCTTTTGATTCAAACACATGATGCTGTCAGAGAAACATGTTTACAAGACAGACGGGACTCGTCTGAACCTTACTGATGATCCACCAGCTGAAACCAAGCTGCTGCAGAAAATGTTCTAATGAAAGTGACACAATAATCTTTACCTCATCCACCACTGATCTTATCCAGAGCTCATAGAGTCACTGATCTGTTCAGTCCATCCAGGTTCTGTCAACACGAAGCTAAAGGACCAGCCAGAGTACCAAACTTCAAAGAAGCAGCTCTTATAAACCTGATAACTGCAGATGGTTCAACCGTCCATGAGCAGTTTCACTTAAGGATCACTTTCAGAACAGCATGGCTTTACCTAAGCTGGCCTCTTTCTATCGCTGTAAAGAACTTATCTTGGCCCAGGCTACCAAACTTCAAATGTTCAAGACAAACCCCCAAAAAAAAGCTTGGTGAGGGTGAGAGACTTGGTGGGGTAGTGGTAAAGTCTCTTCCTCTAATACAGGAGGGTCTTGGTTCAAATCTTGCCTAACGTGCATTTGTTGACAGGAACAAACTTAGTGTTTTAAAACAGTTAAACCTAACTAACTTAGTTGGAACCAACTGTCTAAAAGCACTCGTTCGTTCTGTTGGTTCGGTCTCTCGAAAAGTTCGACGCCGTTTTTTCCAGAGTAAAACCCCCTGCTGTCTCTGGTTTTAGGCTCTATAACCCCAGCGGGTCATCGCTCAGGAGCCCGGGGGGGGCCGACGCAAATGTTCCCCCCCCCTTGTTCGGTTTTGGTGTTTGTGAAGACCCCTGCCCAGGACTTGAACCCATGACCTCTGAATCTTGGAGGCATTGCTCTAACCACTGAGCCACAGGATCCCACAACTACCAGCCTTTCTTTTGGAAGTTTGACTTTCAGATGAGGTCTGAGGGTCAAGACATAAAGATAAAAGCTGGCATTAGAACCTGCAAATTTCTAGTGTTGGAGGCAGAGTTCTTACCATGGAGCCACAGGAGCTCACAGCTACCGTGCTCTTTTTTTGGAAATTTGACTTCAAGGTGAGGTCTGCGGTTCAAGAAATAAAGCTAAAAGCTTGGATTTGAACTGGTACCATTCTGGTCTCGGAGTCCATGCCTTTACCACTGAGCCACAGGATCTCACAGCTGACGTGCCTTTTTTTGTAAATTTGATTTTGAGGTGAGGTCTGCAGTTCAAGTCATAAAGCTAAAGGTTCAGATTAGAAGCTGCAACTTTCTGGTCTTGGAGACAGTGCTTTGATCACTGAGCCACAGAATCTCACAGGCAGCAGGCCTTATTTTGGAAATCTGACTTTCAGATGAGGTCTGCTGCTCAAGACATAAAACTAAGAGGCTGGATTAGAACCTGCAACTTTCTGGGCGCTGCATCACTGCTTTTACCACTGAGCCACAGGATCTCACAGCTGACACACCTTTTTTTGAAAATTTGATAGAGGTCTGCTGTTCAAGTGATACAGCTAAAGGCTCAGCTTAGAACCTGTAACTTTCAGGTCTTGGTGGCAGTGTTCTTACCACTGAGCCACAGGATCTCACTGCAAGCAGGCCTTCTTTTTTTAAATTTGACTTTCAGGTGAGGTCTGATGTTCAAGCAATAAAGCTTAGGTCTCTGGTTCAAACCCAAAACCTCCTGGTCACAACCTTGCAACATGAGCACACTGTTTAAACCAGTGCTCTATAGAGCCAGGGCTGATGTGCTACTTATTTTTAGACAATTGACTTTCAGTTAAAGTGTGACATATACTACATTAAAAGCAAAACTTTGTTCAGATCCTACAACCTTTCAATCATGAGACCACAGCTAAAGCCAGCGAGCTACTGGGCTGACAAAATTTCAAGCTTATTTAAGATATAGGGCATAAAGATAAAGACTCAGGTCTGATCCCAGAATCTTCTGTTTTTGAGACCGTAGCTTAAACTGTGAGCTACAGAGACCTGGCTCGTTGTTTGGATATTTGACTGTAAGATGAAGTGTGATATGCAAGACTTAAAACTAAAGACTTGGGTTTGATCCCATGAACGTGGCTTGACAAGCAAGGCAACTTTTTTTTTGTATGTATCTTTCAGATTTCTAAATGTCAGCTCGAGGACGGTCTGAATTAACAAATGTAAAGTCGAGTCGGTGAAGTGAGCCAGTGGCCCAATGATAACCTTCCCTTAAGGCAGGAAGACTACAAGCCCATTACCTTCTGGCAGTCATAAACAATCTATGGTTCCATCTAAGCCCAAATCAAGGGGTGCCTGGAGAACCACACTTCTACAGTCATCATGTAGAACTGTGTGCATACATGAGCCCCAAAAAGCAACAAACTTTAAAAGGATTTTAAAAAACATGCATAAATGCGTGATAAAATAATTGTCATCATTAAGTAAACAATGCTTTAATGTGGTACGTGTTTTAAGTGTCCAGTCCTAGTTTTTAAGAATGATTTGTGTTGCTAAATTATTTTTATATCATGTTGAATGAAAATATAAATAATTTTTATATCATATTGAATGAGTTAGTGTTTACATAAAAGATTAAGAATCAATGTAATGATAAATGTATCAGAGTTAAATTATTCGTTGGAAAAATACAAAATTGTTTGTAACTAACTTGGTTAAAAATCAATTAATTCTTGAAATCATTACAATGGCAAGGGGAATATAGTGTCTTTCCTTGTTGTTCTGTCTCTGACTTCCATTTTACTTTAACACTAATATGTTTATTTACAATGTACCCCAGTAGGAAACAGTTTTAATTGACCACATCGAAAGAGTGGAAAACAGTTGGACCATCCAGGTCCAGGGAACTTTCTGCATATTCTTGGTTTAAACTTTTTAATCTTTCCAGCCAGCTAAACAGTCTAAAGTTAGCGTTACACATGATTATATGCTTGTGTCATCAAAAATGTGACATACTGTTATAATGATACAGGACCTTCGCCATAGTAAGAATGTCAACCTGTAGGTTTCAGGCTGCTTTATCATCAGCAACTGTGAACATGCTCAGAGTGGGATAATACAGTATTTCACCCGGAGGCACAGTGCAGCATGTAGCAACAGTCAACAGAGTGCAGGTTACAACACAATAAATAGACACAACAATGTAACATAATGTAACAGTACAGTGTGCATGGGATGTAAACCCACCAGAGCAGCCAGTGTTGCAATATGATTGTGAGGTGCAAGGAATGACAAAAACAATACAATAAATCGACAATATAGCAGTTTAATAGTAGTATTAATCAGATGTAAATCTGAGCACAATAAATAAGTACAACAGTACTGTAACAGTAAAACGTATGTAAACCCTTTAGAGTGACTACTATTTTCCCATAAATATGAAATTGCACAGAAGAACGCAGCATTGAACGTTCGTGAGTCAATATAGTCTCCAAAGAAAAGTGATTTAGTTCAGATTTACTATTTTACAGTCATCAACATCCATCTAAACAATCAGAGACATGTGGAGCTTAAGTGGGGTGGGCATAGTTAATAAAACTGCTGGATTTTAATTGGGCTTCTGGTTTCATTCACCTTTACTGGATAGAAATCAGAGTCTCTACAAATAACTGTTTCACACCAAACACACACTGAACACACTCTGAACACACACTGAACCTGCTCTGTTTACACTAAATTATGGAGATTTAGAGAAAGGTTACCTGAATAAAAGAAGGACTACAGGCACATAAACGGTTAAACTGGTTCAGACAGAGATGTTCACTCTCACACAGCTTTATTGAGCACTGTGGTTCATGATCAGCAGGGGCCTTTTAACACGATTAAAGTCATACATCACAGAAAACTGTCCGTAAAAAGTGTGTGTGTGTGTGTGTGTGTGTGTGAGAGAGAGAGAGAGAGAGAGACAGAGAGATGGACATGATGACAAAGTTGGCTTCTTATTCACCAGCTTATTTGAATTTTCTCATCAGGCTCTATAATGTAACTCTACATTATTTAAGGAGGACCAGAATAAAGACAACTATGTATTTGTTTGATTCTGTGTGGCATCAGTAGGTTAGTGTGTGTATGTGTGTGACTGAGAAGAAAAAAGGTCTGACCTCGAAGATGGAGAGCAACAGCCCTACTGCCCATCCGGTTGCCATGGAAACGGTCTCCGTGGTAATTGAGGAGGCGATGGCGAGCTCGGCTGCAACTGAAGAGGACACATTAACACGCAAACACACTTGCATCTCTTCTTATTTTTATTTTTTAGAGCAAGCTAAATTTTTGATATAATCAAATGTCAAGAATAATTTAACAATTGAATCATAACTGAATTACATTTATCTTGTTGGAGTGTGTTTTTATTATTGAGTCTTTTCTGCTTGTCAAAGGTGGTTTTCAAACCTAATTATTTTTTTATTATTATGTGAGTGTTTAAAAGATGAGTGTTTTGATAAAGTGTGAGTGTGTGGGGTAGTGTGAGTGTTTGGCGTAATGTGAGAGTTTGGAGGAAGTGTGAGTGTGTGGGGTAGTGTGAGTGTTCGATGTAGTGTGAGAGTTTGGGGGAAGTGTGAGTGTTTGGCATAGTGTGAGTGTTTGGGGGAAGTGTGAGTGTGTGGGGTAGTGTGAGTGTTTGGCATAGTGTGAGTGTGTGGGGTAGTGTGAGTGTTTGGGGTAGTGTGAGAGTTTGGGGGTAGTGTGAGTGTGTGGGGTAGTGTGAGTGTGTGGGGTAGTGTGAGAGTTTGGGGGTAGTGTGAGTGTTTGGTGTAGTGTGAGTGTGTGGGGTAGTGTGAGTGTGTGGGGTAGTGTGAGTGTTTGGTGTAGTGTGAGTGTTCGGGGGAGGTGTGAGTGTGTGGGGTAGTTTGAGTGTTTGGTGTAGTGTGAGTGTTTGGGGGAAGTGTGAGTGTGTGGGGTAGTGTGAGTGTTTGGCGTAGTGTGAGTGTGTGGGGTAGTGTGAGTGTTTGGGGGAAGTGTGAGTGTTTGGCAGAGTGTGAGTGTTTGGGGGAAGTGTGAGTGTTTGGCGTAGTGTCAGTGTTTGGTGTAGTGTGAGTGTTTGGCATAGTGTGATTGTTTGGCGTAGTGTGAGTGTTTGGGGAAGTGTGAGTGTTTGGCGTAGTGTGAGTATTTGGGGGTAGTGTGAGTGTTTGGTGTAGTGTGAGTGTTTGGGGTAGTGTGAGTGTTTGGCGTAGTGTCAGTGTCTGGTGTAGTGTGAGTGTTTGGCGTAGTGTGAGT
>JBBJLR010054627.1:0-11601 GCA_037577145.1 Brachypetersius gabonensis
ACACATATATATATACACACATATATATATATACAAATATATATACACACACATATATATATACACACACACACATATATATATATATATATATATATATATAGGGTGAGTTGCCCTAATGTGAGATATTTTCTGTACTTTTGTAGCGTATTACAATGTTAAGCCAACATGGTAAATCCACAAAAATACAAAATATTTATACACTTATGGGTGGACAGATGGATAGAAAAAGCATTTACTAATCAATTAATTGCCTTAAGTCGGTGAGTGCACACCAGACCTGGTTTTAAGTGTTTTTAGGCACTTATTTAAGGCTACTTTTCTATATACTATTTTACTAAATGTTCATTTTCCCCTTATGTAACTTCCTGAGCTGCAACTGCAACTTAATGTCAATGTAAAGACACCTCACTAATTTAACTAATAATAAATAAATGTATTTTGTTGTGACAAACCTAATTCATGTCCCCAGGTAGGCAGAAGTTATCTGGCTTTGTGAAGTCCCTACCTGAGGACATGAATTGAGGATTGTCTGCTCTTTTCCTGTTGGTCAGGCTTTGGCTAAACTGAGAAGATCTTGTTTGTGAAAGACAACAAACACTCTGTGGTGTGTTTCTAAGATAGTGCTGATAGTGACTGGGCCTGACTTTTGGAACTTTGGCCAATCTGGCATGTAATTGAAGCCGTTCCCTCTGAGATCAAAAATGTTTTCTGATTCTGATTTAAAGAGCCCATACCCAACCCATCTTTTTGTAATGATTTCCTCTAAGGTCCACCAATAACTTTTCTGTGCACCAGAAACTGTCATTATACATTTTCCTTTACGTTCTCCAACCTCACTTTATGCATCAAAATAAAACAGGCTTTCGTGTTTGAACAGCATGGATCTCTAAAATGGAAATTTTAGAGAAATGTTCTTTAATGTAGGTGAACAGCGAGACATGAGCTCTATTCTTTTGGGACATAAACACATGCTGTTGATTAATTTAAATACAGACTGTACACACCATGTTAATTTTAAAAAAGCTAAATAACATTTCTGCTGTATTTGTCAGTTGACTGTCTTTGTACTATATCTCTAATGTGTGTGTCTCTGCAAGAGATAAAGATCACAGTGAAGAGAGTCAACAACTTCATTACTGCTTACACATCAAACTTTAACTATCTTTTTTTCTGTCTGCTACTACGATTAACAAAACTGACAATAACACATTTATCAGTAAAATATCAGTATTATATAATAAGTCATTACATTACATCAAGTTATAAGTAGCAGTAAAGCAGTAGTATCAAGTATGATTGTCTTTTATATATATTTGTAATTGCTATAATTAGTGACACTATAAGTCATTTCGTAATTTTGACGTAACCAGTGTTATGATTAACGCCCCTCTTGTCAGCAGTTTTGTTATTATGATAATACTAATATAATTATAAAAAGCTGAAGCATTTCTATCTGCACATCAGCTCGTGCCCTCGCGCGGCTCACCGGTTTTGAATGTCCGCTCGTCTCTCTCCCAAAAGGGGCTGCTCTGGGTTTCCCTCCATGGCTCGGACCCTCCGCGTGTTGCTGCCCAGCGAAACCCCTCGCACCGTTTTTCTCACCGAGACACGTCGCGCGCCCTCAAACCCCTATCTGCTCCCGTGCGTAAAAGCGGGCGCGAGGAAAGGACATGCGCACGCGACCTGCGGTAGGCGGCGGGGCAGAGCGCGTGGATTACGCACGCCAGGGGGGTGCTATCAGGGGAGCGCGCTATCAGCGCGAGGACACTCAGTTATCAGTGAACGACAGGGGACCACCGCCAGGCGCGCACTGCGCACGCGCGACACCTTACGACAATCTTACAGATTACAGCCGCCACTAAATGGTGACTTCGTTAGGAAAAACCCACCCTGTGTTTCCACCCACTGGACTCTTTACTGGAAATGCTCACCTTGTACAGTTCATACTATGCAAGATCACAATACTTGTAAATTAGGGCTCATGTTAATTAAACAGACTAAATGCGTGTTTGCTTATGAAGTGTATGTTTATTTACTTGTGAAGAGACACTACAGCCTGGTGGTCTTTCCTGTTGGTTTGTTTGTAAGATATAAGGTGCTGGGTTTGTGTTCTGGTAAGGTTTTGGTTTTGTTCATCTTCTCAAACTCTTCATTGATCTCCATGATGTTCCTGTTCCGCGTCTCTGGAAAGCCGTACCACACAAACCCCCCCGAGCAGAGACAGAAGAAGAAGAAGATCAGGAAGCAGAAATAGTCCAAATATTCCTGGAAACCAAAAGATCAGAAGAAAGTGTGACGTTTCCGGACAATGGACCAAACACCTGCATCATGTTTTAAAGGTGTATTAAAATTTAGTTAAAACAAGCAGATGTTCACAACGGATCATTATACATTTATGGTAGTAATTACTGAATAATTCATACAGAGCAGAGGGGAGACGGCCTACAGAGAGGAGGGGAGACGGCCTACAGAGCGGAGGGGAGACTCTTGGCAGAGTGGTGTCAGGAGAACAATCTCTCTCTCAACGTCAGCAAAACTACGGACATGGTACTGGATTTTAGGACGCAGTGTGCGGCTCATCCCCTATCTACAGCGGAGGAGGTGCTGTGGAGAGGGTCAGCAGCGTCAAGCTCCTTGGGGTCACCCTCAGTGCCAACCACCAACGACTTCACTTCCTCAGATGCCTAAAGAAAGCTAGGGTATCCACCTTTGGCCTCACTAGTTTCTACAGGTGTGCTGTGGTGTCCATCCTCACAGGGAGGGTTGCGTCTTGGTACTCAAAAACTGGAAAGTGTCTGATCGGCAATGGCTTCATTTTTCAAAATTTAAACAAGCCCAAACACACTGTCAGTACAGTCAAACCACCTCCACAGAAAACAAAACCTTGATAGAACCATGAGTTCTGGATTGGCCTCCCGAAAGCCCAGATGTCAACATTACTGAAGCAGTGTGGATCAACTTTTACAATCAAATACAAAGAAATGAGGGGGGTTCGAGACATTTGCACCGGACTGTATGTCAGCACATATGAAGAACTCACCACAATGAGAGGAAACACCATGCCCACAAAGAACAGCCCCACCCAGTTCAGCGTACAGGCCACGACAAACGCAGCAGCTTTAAACGACTGAGTGAAAATCTCACCAGGGAGGGGAGCTGTCACTCCAGCTGAGAAAGAGAGAGAGAGAGAGACAGAGCGAGAGAGAGACAGAGGGTGTGAGTGTAGGGGAGAGAGGAAAGAGAGAGAAAGGCAGAAAGAGGAAAGAAAGAGAGGAAGAGACAGGAGCCAAGAGACAATGAGAGAGAAAGAGAGAGAAAAACGAAGAGAGAAGGAAGGAGAGAAAAAAGAAAGAGAGAGGAAGAGGAAGAGAGAAAAAGAGGCAAAGAGGGACATTATGAACAGCATGAACAGAACGTCTACCTGCAGTACTATTATCACTATTATCACACTATAATCAGTAAATCAGGGTGAACCCACCTGGTCCGCTGGAGAAGAAGAAGATGAAGATAAAGATGAGGACAGTGCTGCAGTACGGCATCCACGACACGATTTCCTACAACACACACACAGCTGATCTTCCTTCTGCTCAACAAACACTGAAGTACTGAGCTTCTCCACCTTTTTCTGCCATCTGCTCCTGCACTTATGCCTGGTTTTCCAGTGTATTTCAGTCCGATAACGGACTCAGTTCTCTCCACACAGTTTGTGGCCAGCCATCGTCCCAAAACTGTGTCCATGGAGTCGAAGCAGCAACTCAGAGCTGATTTTGTTATTGTGGTCTTTCATCATTTATAGTCTTAGAGTTCTCTATTTTTCAATGCCATAGAAAACAGCTGTCAAAATTGATCTTCATCCCAAACAGACAGTAGTGCTTGTACTTCATCGACTTCCCAGTTGTTAGTTTGTATCTTCATGTTTGTGTGGACAGTAATAAAAAACGAATGGCCTCTTTGCATGTCGTGATGACATTTCAACCAATCAGAGAGCAGTGATGCAGTCAGCTCAGTTGCAGCCCACTTTTGGCCCTGCCATTGAGCAGCTCAAGTTTGGGTAGCTTTATTTGTAATGGAAAAACATTTTTTTACGGTATGGCAACGTTCCTTGTGTCAATGGAAAAGCGGTAAAAAATAGTTTTTGGGTAAAATGTGTTTTGTCATTTTACAGTGGAGCAGAGTGAGGAGTGTGTGACGTACCTGCAGGTAGAGTGTGATTGTCAGGGCGAGCAGAGTAGCGGCCATGCCCAGGTAACCACGAATCAATAGCAATCTCTTCCCTGTGCTCTCAATCACCATCCCCTATAAACACAAACACAAACACACAATTTTGTCCCGCAACCTTCCAAGTTGCATATCTCTCCGGGGAAAGCACTCAGACAAACTCCACAGTTCGGTAGATCTCCAGGAGACCTTTCCAGCGAGCCCTCATTTGTATTTTTAGCCCGAGTAGATCAGGTTTTATTCTCAGAAAACTGTTCACCGCACCGCGGTGTCCCAATACTTTTGACCCGCAACATTCCGAGTTTCATATCTCAGCGGGGAATTTAAATTGGAATATGGGTTTTCCTTTACATTATTTTTAAGGGAAATCCATTAAACTGAGTTTAAAATGACAAAGTGTTTTGGGAGCATATTTGGGGGTATTTTTAAGGTATACACTATAAAAATAGGGTTGTTTTTTTTTTTTACCAAAACACAACGCAGTTTTTCACAATACATGGATGCTCTTGGAACGTAAGCCCGGTGAAAAGCGGGGGATTACTGCATTTATATATAAAACAAAACACATATGGCATATATAAATTCTCATACATACACATTACAGATATTTACATGGTCCCATATGATCCCATGATGAACTATGGTATAAAATGTGTTTGGGTGTATGTAATAAACAGTAAGGTGAAGACTTACACATGCAATGGCGGTGGATATTTCACACAGCCCCGTCCCCAGAGCCACATATCGCAGGTTGTAGGCTGGAATGCCAGCAGCACGGAATACATCAAACGAGTACAGATACACCTACAGAAACACACACACTCCAGTTTCAAGGCTGCACACTCTGCTGAAACTGCACTACTAGCCATCTCAGAAGAACTTCATGCTGCTAGATGAGCCAACCTATCTTCTACTCTGATTCTTCTTGACCTTTCCGTAGACTGCGACATCAGATCCTCCTGGCTCCTGGGGCAGCTGGTGGCCTAGTGGTAAGGGCATTCGCCCTGCAATCAAAAAGTTGTGGTTTTGATTCTTGAGACTGCTAAGGACCTCTGAGGTACTGCTAAGGACCTCTGAGGGTGAAATGCAGAGGTTGAATAAATGGATAGGGGTGGCGGAAGCTCAGTGGGTAGGATACTTGCCTCCAGACCAAGAGCTCATGGGTTCGAATCCTACCTTCAGCACTGGGTCCCCAAGCAAGACCCTTAACCCCAAGTTGCTCCAGGGAGAGTGACCCCTGTAGTTAGGGATTGGAAGTCGCTTACACGGCCGATGGCGGTGGATAAAAGTGTCTGCTAAATGCCATAAATCAATTTAGTGCTGTTCACATATGACAGAATGGTCACCTTTACTTCACCTTCACTACTTTCTCCAGCACAGCCTGACAATGGTTTGCTTCCTACCTTGATGAGGTACCAGGTAGCATGGCTCCCAGTCTACCCAGCGAAGATTGTCCAGTGCAGTTCCACAGGGCTCCTTGCTATATATTCTTGGGGTTCTCTTGGGGATACAATAGCTCATATGGCTTTTTACCACTTTTATGCAGATGACATTCAACTTCATCTCTTTCCCCTCCAGTAATGATCAGGTCTTAACCCGCATCTCAGACTGTCTGGCTGACATCTGCTCTTGGATGATGGCCCACCACCTTACTTGTCCTTACTTGTGTGTTAATTGACTTTTTCTTTTGACAAGCTTTGTTAAGGTGTATAACTTGACTGGCAGTAACTTGGTAAAAAGCAGGTGTTGATATTTATTATAGATGAAGAACAGACAGACTACCTAAGCACTGATGAACGTCGCTCTGGATAAAAGCATCTGCTAAATGCTGTAATTGTAAACATAAATGTAAACATGTCGAGCAGCCACTGAACAAAAATGGAGCAAACAAAATTTAGGCTACACGGTGCTGCCGCTCCTACATTCACAAAACATATTTTTTTTCACGTTTATAGATAATAGTAAGATTATTTTATATACATATAAATACACTGAAACAGTACTGTGCAAAAATCTTGAGCCACCCCTCATTGTTTATAAATAACAATATAACAGTGATATATACTATAGTCATATAGTGTCAGAAATCATATCAGCGAGACCTCTGAACCTCTGAACACTTCCACATGGTCTGAGGCAATATTGTGATGATTTAGGCCAGTACTATTATACAGTATAACCCAGCATATGTGTGTGTGTGTGTGTGTGTGTTTCCCTCACAGCATTGATGCCACACAGCTGCAGAGTGGTGAAGGTAACGAGGATGGTGAAGAGCTGCCAGCGGACGGATCGGGACACAAACAACTCCAACACGCTGTGACTCTTCACGTCCCGCAAAGCCACGTGCTCCGCCTGCATCTCCTCCACCTCCACACTCAGGTCCTCATCAGGCCCCAGCAGCTGTCGCAGAGCTACACACACACGCACGCACGCACGCACACACGTAGGTGGAGTGTACCTCATCTCTATTACTACAGAAGTCAATGGGACTCCTAACAAATATGTTATAGCTGTGTCTGTGTGTGTATGTGTTCCTCACCCTTCTCACAGCCTGGTTTGTCTCCACGGTCCAGAAGCAGAAAGCGAGGAGACTCTGGTAAGAAGGGCAGAGTGACCAACTGCAGAAAACCAATAAGTCCAGTAAAGCCCAGCAAGAAGGGCCAGCGTTCCTCAGTCCCCATTACCTCACTAAAACACACACACACAAACACATACAAAGACTAGGTTCAGATACAGAAGCAAGAAATCAATCGGCTCGCCGAGCAGAAACGATATTTGAACATTTCTGTTCCACCTCAATGTAACAATCCAATAGCAGTTCAAACAAAATGAAAAAAAAACCAAGTAATTAAACTTTTCACTGTCTTTAGGCTGGGCAATACAACCGTATTTATCATTACATGATATTATGATGCAGTATGTTTTTCTGAGCATATTGTGGATAAAGTTAGTGCTTAAGGCACACTGCTCTCCTGCAGGTCGCATCACAAACAGTGCCTGATTAGTCCTGCGCAAGAGGATTTAGGCCAGTGTGTAAAAGTCAATGTACTCATTTGGAAAGTATTTCTTAGATGTTGCAAAACTTTTTTTGGTCCAGAAAAGGTCTTCATCTAGTTATATATTTGTCCCTTGTATGTAGACCCAAAGGCAGGTTTAAAAAAAATAACGCATGTGTTTGTGCTAATAAGGACACTCACACACACTCTCACACACACACTCTCACACTCTCACACACACTCACACACACTCTCACACACTCTCACACACTCTCACACACACTCACACACACACTCTCACACACACACTCACACACACTCTCACACACTCTCACACACTCTCACACACTCTCACACACTCTCGCACACACTCTCGCGCACACACTCTCACGCACACACTCTCACGCACACTCTCACGCACACACTCTCACGCACACACTCTCACACACACACTCTCACACACACACTCTCACACACACACTCTCACAGAATTAGTAAGCAGATTCTGTATAGTGATGCAACAGCCCATAACAATTGACTAGAAGTTCAGAAGATAATATAAATACCAGTTTTGTGGAGCGTGGACAAAATTATACACAGAAGGCATGATGTTGATCCAGTCACATTTGTGAGACTGACAAAATAACGATGTTAACCATTAACAGACATCTTAACAGATGGAGCAGTTAAAGACAACCTTCTGAACTCTGTGTTCATTCTTCAAACCTATTGGAAGCCTTTGCGCGATTGTGATGAATTTCACTATATTAAAAGGCCAATATCATCACCTTAAAAAGGCTGCAAACATTGTTTCAAATGGCACATTTATTCCCCCATCTATACAGTTCATATATGTAAAGTAATCTACACCTTAAATAACCCACCTGATGCCCAGCAGTTGGCCAGAAAACTTTCCCAGCGAGACGAAACCACCAACAGACACACCAATCATCCCTCTCAGCCTTTTGGGGGCACACTCCAGCACATACATGGTGTGAACAGTGAGAGCCACACCTGCACAAGCCAGACGGATGGACAGACAGATGGACAGACACACACACTTAAGCCATGTACAACCACATATGGATAGATAGACAGATAGACAAATAGATAGACAGACAGATAGTTAAATGAATAAATGTGCAAGAGATTGTCCAAAATTACATGGATAGATAGACAGATAGATAGACAGACGGATAGTTAAATGAATAAATGTGCAAGAGATTGCAATGACCTGCATTGACACCATAAAGAAAACGCGCTGCCATAATCATCTCGAAAGCCTGGGCGGTTTTGCTCAGCAGCACCAGCACGGCTCCACAGATGGCCAGAATGTTGTTCAGGACAAGACATCGCTTCCTAATTAGACGGGAACAGGAGGAGCTGCTTAAAAAGCACGAGGTTATGTTCCGCAGGATTCTGCTTTGTACACATAATGAGTTCAATATTAACTCGTTGTCTGGGAGATGTACAGTTCAACTCTTCAGTCATAAAATCTGACAAAAATTACAGTATACAGCATTACAGTATAACAGTTTAAAAGCACTTTGCTTTTCCTAAAAGTGATTAGGTGCACTATTAATGCTGAAAACTGAGCCAAGAGTCTTTCGCCCCATAGAGGTTCATATTTTCCCTGTTCTAACACAACTAATGCAGTTTTTGAAAGAATTCATAATAGCCTGGTGTGATGAATCTGGAAAAGTAACGTGTCCATACCATAGAAAACTGACATTCCCTCTCTCATTAAATACTGTTAAAAGTTTAAAATAATTTCATTCACTTCTCATTCGGTTCAAACATGGGAACAAAATGTGGCAAAACATCTCTTTTTGGGTTTAAAGATTTTTGTGAGGTCACAAAAACATATCTGTATACAGTACTAGAGAAAACCATAGTAACCATTTTTAACAATTTGTTAACTGAACTACCTTATTTAATTATTTAATTTAATGAAGTATTAGTCAGACCAGGCATTGACGATAACAATTAATATCCCGGTCTCTGATGGAGAGGTTGGGAGACATGAAAAAACTGTCATACATTTAAACACAACTTAGAAAATTGTTTGAGCAAAATCAAGCAAAATACATGTTTTCTCGACTTTCTAATACATAACCATGTATGTATTTAACATAAACGAGTCATAACTTTCACAAAGATTCTGTTTCTTTTCTTTTCTTTTATGTGAAATTAAATAACTATTCATTCAAATGTGTAGAATTGTGTTTTCTGTAGAGGATGCATATATTCTTTTAAAAAAATGCCTGGGGTGTAGAGAAGTTGGAAAATTGGCATGTAAAAAGGAATGGCTGTTTTGGGTTTATAAAAGCAATAAACTGCAAGACACAAGTTATGGGCCTTTTAAAAGTAAAGGGGAAGAGCCTCACAACTACAAAGCACAGATTCCCATCATGACCCTCAGTAAAACCGCTGAGAAAGAAAAATGCACCAGTCAGGCAAATTCGATTCATTTGAAGAGGCCGTAGTGACCTCAGGAGGGTGCAGCACCTGGTGGACATGATTCCTCTGTATTCAAATCAATTCTGCAATTAAACGCTGTGGTTTCCCGAAGTCGGTCAATCGTTCATCGAGTTGCCTCAAGTCAATCAGCTGCAATTGATCCGCAGCAGCACATCAGTGTTACAATGTTCAGTGATTTAGTTATGCAGCAGAGCGGGGGATTCACACATTAACAGGATTAACACAATCATTACCCCCTATCAGACTCACTCACTCAGGCTTCTCCTGAAAGATAAACTCTCCAGTTCAAACACTTCTGCACAGCGGACTCCTTCGGTTTTGTACACACACTTTTATTTTACATTTCTTTCATTTGCTTTAGGTCTTGTGGTGTTCTGTGCTGTCCTGGTGTTGTACCATTTACATTTATGGCATTAAGCAGACACTTTTATCCAAAGCGATTTCCATTCCTTAACTACAGGGGCAATCTCCCTGGAGCAACTTGGGGTTAAGGGTCATGCTCAGGAACCCAGCGGTGGCATGCTGAAGGTAGGATTCAAACCCATGACCTCTTGGTCCAGGGTCCAGAGGGTCTAGGGTCCAAGTATCCTACCTACTAGGCCACAATCACCCCACGGTCCTGGAGGAACATTGGTTTTACTGTGGTAAAAAGTAAAGTGGCCCTTATAGTCGCACCCCATCACACAGTGCAAACAATGTTTTCAACCCAGTGGGCAGCCAGGAACACCTGGGGACAACCCTCAACCTTCTAATCACAGGGGCCACTCCCTAAGCACTAGGCCACCAGCTGCACCTACTGTGTGTATATGGTTGAAATGACTTGACTTGATAACTACCTTACTGCATACAGAATCTTTTAAATGGCTTATTTCATGGATAAACTACATTTATTTGCAGTAAAAGGGTTTGATGCGGTACCTAACCAATGTTCTCAAATGTATCGCGCACTCCTCAGTCCCAAAGTATCAAGGCTGTAATTATAATATATTCCCAACAGTATCTGTCCACCCCAGTATACTGATTAAAAACTGATTCACAAATTATTGGTTAGCTGTAACAGATAACCAAAGAAAATGATCAGGTCTTTGTAAAGGCTGCATAGTTTATATTTTCTTATATTCAATAATTTTTTTAGAATGTTTTAAAGGCTATGCCTGGTTTGTTATTGTCCATTTCTTTTTACATTTATGGCATTTATCAGATGCTTTTATCCAAAGCGACTTTCATCCAATAACTTGGGGTTAAGGGTCTTTCTCAGGGATGGTATGCTGAAGGTAGGATTCGAACCCGTGACCTCTTGGTCCAGAGGCAAGTATCCTACCCACTGAGCTAACTCCACCCCCTTTTTGCTTTACCTTATTTACATCCCCAATGACTTGATTAATGACCAATATAATTAAGGGCCTGCCACCAAAATGAAGACAGACCCATATTATTCTTCACCTCTAAATATTAATTTATTTTTGATAAATATTCTAGTAGTTTGGATTGATGGGCATAACTCTTAAGTTCTGACCTCCCGTAGGTGGCAGCGAGGTATCCAGCCCCCAGGGAGCCCAGCAGCCCCCCGATGCAGAACATCGACACGATGAAGGACCAGATGAGGGACAGCTCCCAGGCCTCCAGAGTGTGACCATAGCGCTGGACACACGTCCTGTTCACCAGCTCTTTAATGTACTTTTTTTACACACAAAAACAAAGTCAGACCAGCTTAAACTTATATATATATATATATATATATATATATATACACACACACACAGTACAGGCCAAAAGTTTGGACACACCTTCTTATTCAATGTGTTTTCTTTATTTCCACTATTTATATCGTAGATTCTCACTGAAGGCATCAAAACTATGAATGAACACATGTGGAGTTATGTACTTAACAAAAAAGGTGAAA
>JBBJLR010054773.1:0-11595 GCA_037577145.1 Brachypetersius gabonensis
GGGAACCGGAGGGACCAAGGAGGGAACTAAGGGAACAGGGGGGAAACAGGAGAGAACAGAGGAATCAAAGGAGGGACCCGGAGGGACCGAGGAGACATCAGGAGGGAACAGGAGGAAACCAGGAGACACAGAGGGACCAAGGGGACATTAGGAGGGAACAGGAGGAAACCAGGAGACCAAGGAGAGACTGGAAGGGAACAGGAGAGAAACAGAGGGACCAAGGAGGGAACTATGGGAACATGAGGGACACAAAGGGACCAAGGGGAAACTGGAAGGGACCGAGGGGACCAAGGAGGTAACAGGGGACCAAGGAGGGAACAAGGAGGGAACCGGAGGGACCAAGGAGGGAACAGGAGAGGAAGTCAGGAACCCATGGAACAGGGTAGGACAGGATAGAGACATGAACAAGGCAGAACACCTGGACTGGACATGACGTAGACTGGATCTGACTGGACACATGACTAGACACATGGACAGGAACACAAACGTGGGCGTGACAGATGACATGAACAGGTGTACAGGGGACAATGGGGACCTCTGGTGGACAAACAGGGGAACAGAACACAAGAACATGACAGAACACGACAGACCACCAGAACACACAAACATGGGGTAAACCAGGACACAGAACACAACATCAACCAGAACTTAACATAACCTCGGCCTCTAGGCCTCATCGCCATTATGGCGGAACCAGTCTCTGAATCATAAATGAAAACAAAAGAACATGAGCAATAATCACAGCAACCAAGAACCAGAGACATACTGAAAACACAGGAACGTGATAACCATTAAACCAAAAGGAAAGAAAACAAAACAAAACAGGAAAACCAAGCACGTGACCGGAAATCAGGACCTAAACCAGTCCGAAACTGTTACAGGTAACACCAGCAGGAATATAATTTTAAGTGGGAGAATAGAAAAGTAAAATGGTTTGAAGTGACTACAACAAAGAAACTGGCTAAATTATTTTAAACAAACTACACAGCATTACATAGAGAAACCTACAGAGATATGGAAATGTGGACTCACATTAGACTTTAGTACTAGAATAGAAATTATTCAAATGAATATGCTGCCAAGAATTCTATATCTGTTTCAATCACTACAAATAAAAATCCCCAGATTACAAAGTGGGGGTGGCCTTACCACATCTACAAGTTACACAGTGCAACTACAGCCTTTGGTAAACTGGTAAGACTCATGTTATACCACAAAGTGGAAAGAAATAGAAGTAGGAACAGGAAGATATCACTTACAAAGAATGGTCCCAAATAAGACCCTATATAAGGGAAACATGTAATGGTTTGGGTAACCGTGACCTATTTTGATATCTACAGGTCATAGATTACTTCAAAAATAACATCAAACCAGATATACCATTGGAACCATCCAGTATGATAAAATATTGTGCAAAGCATGCGCAAATAAGACAGGGAGAGTGTTATCGGATTATATAAAGGCCTGGAACAGAGAAGAGAAAATTCCACACTCTATATTCAGCTTGTCCAGAATGCGGCAGCTAGAGTCCTCACTAGAACCAGTAAATACGACCACATTAGCCCAATGTTAGCTAGATTATCGTATAGACCAGGGGTTCCCAAACCTTTAAGCTCACAACCCCCAAAATAACCGTGCCAGTGACTCGTGACCCCCACTATCCTCGGAAGTGGTTAAAATATATAAATTTTGTGCGCAACGGTACACATGCGGCAATAGGCCTATCCAAACATGAGCATGACAACACAAAAGAACACAATGGTGTAACAACCATATAATTTCTTTAAATGGTTATTTACTCATTCGTTTAATTTCAACAAAACACCTCACCTAATGAGATGGGTGGGCACAATGCTCGGAGCACAGCAAGTACATTCTTGGGTTAATTTTGGAGACTCGGAGATCATCCTCCACGTTGAATCGCGACCTGTATTTATTTTTAATGTATGTGAGTGCCGAAAAAGTCTTTTCGCACAAGTAGGTAGTGCAAAACGGCATCAGTACATCCACAGACTGGTTTGATATTCTACATTCGATTGATAATCGCTGCGATGCGTTAGGCACCGTCGCAAAACTACTACAAGTTAAGCAAAAGAATACAAAAAAATCTATTAAATCTATTAATCTCTTCAACGACATGACTTTGTGGTGTCAGACCAAGTCTAATAACTTTAATATTCCTCACAAAAAATTACATGTTTCTGGCAATAATACATTTGTTTATTTGTATTATAAATACCAAATTGATCAATTAAATCTATTCAACTCTTCAACTGTGTGACATGGTGATACAAAACTACCTCTCATATATACAGACTAATATTGTTCAAATACAACAAAGTCTTTTTCTGGATATATTGTCTTTGTTTATTTTTTGCATATTTTTTACTGCCGAATTGATCAATAAAATGTATTAATCTCTTTATGTATGTCGCCTTATGGTGTCAAACAAAATCTAATATTCATATTCATTCAGATTCATAGATTTTATTGATCAATTCAGATGTAAAAAATTCCCCCAAAAACCCCAAAGACAATATTTCCAAAAACAGGCATTGTGTTATCTGAGGAATATTAGTATGTATGTATAAGAGGTAGTTTTGCATCACCATGTCACATGGTTGAAGAGATTAATAGATTTAATTGATGAATTTGGTAGTAAAAAGTTTTAAAAATAAACAAATATAAATATATATTTCTAGAAAGATAGCATTTGGTTTCTGAGGAATATTAGTCTGAAGGCATTAGACTTGGTTTGACATCACAATGTCACATTGCTGAAGAGATTAATAGATTTAATTGATTACTTTTGTAGCTTTTCTTGTAGCTTGTAGTAGTTTTGTGACGGTGCCTAACGCAGCGCCGCTGGGGCAATAGTCAACACCGAGATCGCGAGTGGTAGCTGGGATTGTTTCAGAAAATAAACAGTATAATCGAGTGATTTGCTAAACTTTTTGTGTTGGGTGTGTTGACTTGCTTCTTCTGCTCACTATCCTGTGCATGTGTTCAAACTGACACTTGTAGTTTATTAGTGGAAAAGGAAGTATTCGCGAATATCAAACGATTGTCGAATATCAAAAAAATGATCTCGCGACCCTCCCTCAATGTCTCACGACCCACCACAGGATCGCGACCCCTATTTTGGGAACCACTGATATAGACTACAAATTTCTACTAATGACGTATAAAGCCTTAAATGGCATCGCTCCTGATTACCTCTGTGAACTTCTCTCCTATTATGAACCGCTGCGGTCACTCAGATCTCAAGGTGCTGACTACTTACTTGTACCCAGAATTCTGAAAGCTTTTTCAGGGGGAAGAGCATTCTCATATATAGCCCCCAAGCTCTGGAACGCAATACCAAACAACATTCGGGACTCTTACTTGTTACATACATACTTGTTTAGTCAGGCTTTTTGTAGTTAATTTTTTCTTGTTAGATGGAAGGTTGGCTGTGGGCACAGAGAATTCAAGCAAACTGGGGCACTGGTGTTGTCGCCCCACCACTCCTTGCGTTCTTTCAGGTTTGTTGACGGTGGAGTGGAGGTCCCGGTGTCACAGGGCGCTCTCATACCCATCATACCTCTCAGTTCTGCCTTTTTCTAGCTAGGCTGCTTTAGCTAGAGATGTTGGAGTCTTAACTTGCACTCCTCACAGATCTAAATAACCCTGCAAAGTTAAACAGAACTAACTTTGTTCTCTGTTCAACTGCTGCACATTGCTGGACTGACCACCGTGGGAAACTGCTCTTGACTGGTCCCAGCTCCACTTGGGCCCTTCCCCAAGTTGGGGCAACCGCTGCCTAAAGCCCAGGCGAATATTGTTCCTCCTGATGCTGATGTTTATGAACTACAGACTCTCTGTTCCTCTTCCAAAATTATTTACCTCTCTGTACACTTAATCAAACCAACACTTTTAGCCATAGAGGGCCTATCTGTCTATAACCTCATTCACTGAGGCCCTCTCTTGTTATTTATTCTCTAATCTTGTTCCTGTCTCTGGGTCGACTCAAGGAGAATGGGTTCCCCTTTTGAGTCTTGGTTCCTCCCGAGGTTTCTTCCTCCAGCTGAGAGAGTTTTTCCTTGCCTCTGGCTTACTCACTAGGGGCTCGGACCTGGACTATGTAAAGCTGCTTTGTGACAACCTGGTTGTAAAAAGTGCTATATGAATAAAATTTAATTGAATTGAATATATTAGATATAAATGGGAAAAAGATAACAAAAGCCAACTGAATTCGGAAGACTGGTACAATACCTGGGAAGTTCAGAAATCAAAATCCAGCTCTAGGGTGTGAAGATAATTCTGCAGGAAAAACATTGTCTGATACTTTATCACTAAGATTAAATGGGCATGTCCACAACATTTGTGCTGGAGAATGTGTGGTGCAAACAATGCAGGTCACTCACACATATTTTGGGAATGTAGTAAAATAAAGAAATTCTGGGAGGATGTGTGTTCACAGTTGAGGAGAATATTAGGATCACGGTGAAGACAAGAAGGAACAGGTAGTAATGCCCAGTTGTAGTGTGGTGGAAGAGCTCTGAGCGCGATAGACATGATAGAGCTGGTAAACCACGCAATTTAGTCTCACACAGATGCACACAGACACACAGACAGGTATATAAAGACTCCGGAGAGTCAGAGTACTCACGGTACCATGAGGCATGTAACTTCAATGTGTGCAGTGATACTCTGACTTCCTGTTTATATACCCGGACGAGAGTCACTTCCGGTGCCAATTGACTTCACATGGCCCGGTTCGTGTGACAGGTGGACCAGGAAGGGAGGACACACGATGACGGTAGTCCCGGATGAGGTTGTCATCCAAGATAAAGCGTCCGGGGACCCAGGACCATTCCTCCAGGCCATAGCCCTCCCAGTCTAAGAGGTACTGGGTGCCATGACCATGGCGTCGCGAATCCAGGATCCGCCAAACCGTGTAGGCAGGACCACCAACATTGAAGGAAGCGCTCCAGTTGTTGATTGGTCCGCTCCGTCTGACCATTAGTCTGAAGGTGGTATCCAGATGACAGACTGGTGGTGGCCTGGATCAGATAGCAGAAGGCCTTTCTGAACTTTGCTGTGAACTTGGGTCCTCTGTCCAAAACGATATCCATGGGGAACCCATGCAAGCAGACTACATGCTCGATTAATAACTCTGCAGTCTCCTTGGAGAACCTGTCGATGATGGTGAGGATGGTGGTCATGAGGCGATGTGGGACCATGGGCGATGTGGTACAGGTAATGGTTGGAGGTCCCTGGGAGGAGCTGTATTATTGGACTTAGCTTGCGCACAGGTGAAGCAGGCTTGAACGACGTCCTTCACGTCCCCATTAATGCTCGGCCACCAAAACGCACTCTTTAACAGGGTGAGAGTGCGAGCCACCTCTGGGTGATCAGCTAAGGCTGAGGAATGGGCCCACTGAAGCGCTTCCTGGCACACATTGGTGGGGACATACATCTTGCCGGCCGGAGTCTTGGGAGGAGGAACCTCCAAGGCATGTTCACGGTGCACCCTCTCTTCTAACCCCCGCTGGAGAGGCACCAAGATGATGTTGGCAGGCAGGACATGCGCGGGGTCCGTCCGGGGACTCGCTGCCTGGACCTGGCGGGAGAGGGTGTCAGCCTTGGTATTCTTCAAACCCTGAAGATTTTAAAATGAAACTGTCCGAAAAACAGTGCCCACCGTGCCTGCCTAGAGTTGTAAATCTTCGCCCGATAGATGGTGGTGAGATTCTGGGGGTCTGTCCAGATGGTGAATGGCTCACTGCCACCCTGGAGCCAGTGACGCCATTCCTCCAGGGCCCACTTGATGGCAAGCAACTCACAGTCCCCACCCTGTACTGTCGCTGCGTGGGGTTGAATTTCCTGGAGAAGAAGCAACATGGGTGTTGCTTTCTGTCTGGACCTTGCTGTGAGAGGACAGCTACTACGCCTACATCGGAGGCGTCCACCTTGACAATGAATAGTTTTTCCTGGTTGGAATGAAGGAGAACTCAAGCAGTGGTGAAAATATGACAGGGGTGATAAAACACAGAGATGGCTTCTGAGTTGAGTTGGAAGGGTCATCTGCTGTTCTTCCTTGGTGAATGAATACAGGCGACTGCAGGGTGGAACCGTATCTGGCAGGAGATCGATGTGCACCCTAACTGCATGGGTTCCCCGGCTCCGGAAGAGTGGGCCTGTGGTTGAGCCCGGTGAGCCGGAGTCGTGGGAACCCCAAAGGTGGGCTTGGGAAGGCGAGGACGTTGGGTGGTTCAGAGAGTGTTTGCGAGCCCATAGATCCACATGCACACATATCTGGATCATCCACTCCAGAGTAACAGGGAGTTCACATACAGCCAGTTCATGCTTTAAGCGCGCAGACAGTCCCCCATAATAAGCGGTGCGGAGAGCCGCGTTGCTCCAAGTAGCTTGTACGGCAAGGGTGCGGAAGTCAGCTGTGTATTGGCCCACTGGGCGGTCTTTTTGGTGAAGGTGGTATAGTCTGGAGTCCACCACCACCTCACTCTTAGGGTGCTGGAACGCTGCCTGGAGTTGTTTTGTGTTGTTTCGTGTGACAGGATATGGGTTGCCTAAGACATTTGAAACACCTTGCCTGGGTTATTTGAAGAAAGAAGAGGTTTCTGGTAATGACATATACCTGCTGACATTTTTTCTAGCAGTGGCTAAAAAATCCCAGGAGGTGTAAAGCCTCCTGCACTGGATAACTGGACAGACGATATTTGAACTAGAAAAGATATTTGAACTAGAAAGACTTACACAAGATTCATCAAAACTCTTTTGTGGAAAATAGACAAATTGGACTGCTTATAGCTCCCTTCTGTCAGGTCTTATGGCTATGAGGGTGGACGGCCAGTATTGGGCATCCTTTCTTCTGTTTTTGATTTGGGGTTTTGCTTATTAGTCACAGCTGGGTTTCATTTTGGAATGAGTACTTGTGTTTAGTTATTGGTGGTCTGTAGAAGCTGGTAGCCCAGGGTCTGCTGAAGCCTGTAGCCCAGGTTGGGTAGCAATTAGCCCCCAGCCGGGAGCAGTTAGCCCACAGCTGGGAGCAATTTGTCCACAGCCTGTAGCGGTTAGCCCCAGTAGTGTAGCAGGGGTTAGTGTGGGATTTAGAGCAGGCAGCCGAGCGTTATTTTGGTTGCTGGGTTCTTAGGGGAACTATTAAGGCCCACACCGGCCAAACAACAGCCCTGTATCCAGGAAGCCACTAGCCCAGTAGCTGGGCCTTTAGGAGCCACAGTTAGCCCAGTAGCTGGGTCTTTAGGAGCCACAGTTAGCCCAGTAGCTGGGTCTTTAGGAGTCACAGTTAGCCCAGGGCCTGTAGGAGCCATAGTTAGCCCAGGCCCTGTAGGAGCTCCGGTAGAGGTCAAGGAGAGGGCTCCACTACCATGTACAGAAAGGGGCTTTAAGGAGGAGGCCTTGCCCACCTGGACACTTACTTCCTGTTTATATACTATACGTGAGTCACTTCTGGTGCCGATTGACGTCACGTGATCTAGTGCGTGTGACATTTACTCAACACTCCTAAGTTACACATAATGTGCCCAGTATGTATGAATTTTAAACTTATGAATTTTCTTTCTGTTTGAGAGAAGAATCAAACAGAGAACATACTAAAACATACACACTGGTGATTTTGCCATTATGCAACTGAAATTTTATTTCTATCCAACTAAATTTAGACTCACTATTCTTTCATTCAAGTTGAGACAAACAACAAGGGTCATGAGATAATAAATTAATCATAATTAGCTAATCTAACAATCACAACGGCCTATTAAATTAATGTGTTTATTCATACCTCTTGCATCATGTTCTTGATTTGCTGGATCTTCATTTTTGTTGCCCCTCCTCTTGAAGAGTCCAATGCCATTATCTTTGAAGTGTACAGGTTCAGTGGTTCCATGAAGGTCATTTCCAGGTAAACAGTGGTAATCTTTTTAAATTAATCAGTTCCAAAGAATTTTTTAGCTGGGATGACCATGCTCTAAGCCATGCCACAAAATGGCTTAGAGCATCAAAACATAAAAAAAATAAATAAAGTGTACACGTTTTTTCTGCAGATACAAACACATACACACACATACATTTACACAATGGAGTGACAGGCACTGACAACAACAGTAGAAAGTGAGTGCAACAACCTGACACTGAAGGACCTGCTCAGTGCAGTCAGAATCTCCTGCATGTGGTGGGAGATGTTGTCCAGCAGGGATGACAGCTTAGCCACCATGCTCCTGTCACTCACCACCTCTACTGGGTCCAGAGGGTATCCTAGAACAGAGCTGGCCCTCTAGATCAGCCTGTTCAGTCTTTTTCTGTCCCCAGCAGAGATGCTGCTGCCCTGTAGACCACTCCATAAAAGATGTCTGAGGCCACCACAAAGTCATAAAAGGTCTTCTAGAGTGGGCCCTTCACTCTAAAAGACCTGAGCCTCCGCAGCAGGTACAGACTGCCCTTTTTTGTAGAGATTACAGAGAGTTGTGAGTCCAGTCCAGTTTATTGTTCAGATGAACAGGTACTGTAGGTACCCGTTACCTGTGGGGCCCTGTACTGCAGATGACCCTGTCCAACACAGAGCCTCTCACATACTGTGGTCGGCTGGTGAGGTACTCCAGGATTCATGTGGTGAGTTGATGGTCCACTCCTGTGTACTCCAGCTTGTCCACACAAGAGGTTTTCCAGATCTGTGGTACTCTCCCCAGCTTCAGGCTCAGGTTGAAAATCCATCACCCCACACAGTTGATCTGGGCGGGACCTAATGACCCTTGAGCTGACGCCATCTGGACCTGCTGCCTTCCTGGCTTTGATCCTCCTCAGTTCCTTCCTAACCTGGATGGTTGAGAGAAAGGCTGGAGCCATGTGCTGGGTGTGGACTGGATGCTGTGGTTGGAAGGGAGGAGCCGTGAGCAGAATGTGGTGTGAAGTGACTGTAGTGTCTGAGGTGGAACCGAGATGTAGTGGGGGTGTCTGCAGCAGATGTTAAAGACTGCATCCAGGATAATTCAAACCTATTAAAGAAGTGATTCAGTTCATTTGCCCACCTCACATACCCCACCAGCAGAAAGTTTTGTTCTTTGTGGCCTGAGTTCTAAGGCGTCTCCAGACTCCACTAACATTACTCTGCTGAAGCTAGTTTTCACTCTTCTACCTATAGCTGTCCTTCCCATCCCTAATCAGTCCTTTCAGGTCTCTATTTGAAGGCCAGCCTGGATTTTTGGAGTAATCCAAGGTTTTTGTTGGGAAAAGACTGTACGGTCCTGGGGCCTGTACTACGAAGCGCCATTTCTGGCTTATCCCACTAAGTTCGAGAGTAACTTGGTCACGTGACATGTAAATTCATGATTAACCCGTACTATGAAAGGTGAACAGGTTTATCACATGGTATGAAGTGGGTTAATCATGGTCTGACCAGAATATGTTCTCACTTAACTTGCACTTTAGCGTGAACCCGCCCCCAGCATGCCCCGCCCCTCCACACACCACTTCTCCACAGCCAATGGCGTGTCTGGAAGATCCACGGGACCTCTGTGCCTGAATTGTGATTGGCTCTTTTCGCAGGGTGAGCGTTTAAGAGAATCTTTAATGTAATTTTTATTAAATTGTTTTATTTTTATCTTTATTTTTATTGTAAAATATTCTATTTCAAAAGGCAAAGTGAGGCTTGAACTGAACACAATTTCCCCACGCTTATTGAATTGCTCTCCACTTATTGGATCCACATATGATGATGATTCAAGATTCAAGATTCTTTATTTGACACATGCATAAATATACAACAGTGAAATGCGTCTGAACATGGTTATTTGTATTTTGTTAGCCTCATCCTTAATCCATATTGATTATGGCTTTAATGTACTATCAAAGAACATTTCACATTTCTTTCCCTGTGTCTGACAAGTTTTCAATAATTTTTCTGACCCACATAGGCTGCTGGTCCACCCTGATGTAAATTATGTCCTTGTTTAACACTGTAGCACAACTTTTATTCATGATTGTCTGATAGGAACATGACTTTGATGTTACAGTAATTGTCTTGGACACTGCTAGACACCGAGCAGTCCTCAGGTCTCCTTAACCCTTATAGTGGGTTGTTTATTAACTAGTTTATACAACGACAATAAACCATGGTTCACTCCTAAGCTGCAACAATCTTCATCAGGCCAAAGAGAATGCCTACAGAAGTGGTGACAGGGCCCTGTGCAAGCAAGCCAGGAACAAGCTGACAAACCAGGAATACGCAGGAGATTAAAGTGGTTAAAAGAAGCTACTCTGAGAAGCTGAAAGAACGGTTCTCTGCCAACAACCCTGCATCACTGTGGAGAGGCCTGCGAGACCAGCTACAGACGAGCCCCATGTGCTGTTGAAGCAAACAAAGACCAGGCATACAAGCCGAATACCTTCTACTGCAGATTTGAGATGGACAGACTCCCCAGGGACAATGATCCTCCTCACACCTCTCACCCCCCTACCCTCCCCGGTACAGGATGTGAGCCAGCTGTTCCAGAAACAGAAGACCAGGAAATGCCCTGGCTTTGCATCTTCAATAGATTCTTGGAGAAGTCCCCTCTTGCTTCAAACTCTACACCATTATCCTAGTCCCTAAGAAACCCACCATCACAGGACTGAATGATTATAGGCCTGTTGCTTTGATGTCTGTGGCCATGAAATCCTTTGAACACCTGGTTTTAGCCCATCTGAAGGACATTAAAGGACACAAGCTAGAACCCTTGCAGTTTTCCTACCAGGCAACCAGGTTGGTGGTTGATGCAGTGAATATGGGACTGCATCACATCCTGCAATATTTCGAACTTATGCCAGGATAGAGTTTGTGGACTTTAGTTTGGCTTTCAACACCACTGTGCCTGAACTCCTCCCCTCCATACTCTCCCAGCTCAACGTGTCACCTGCTACCTGTCAGTGGATCACCAGCTTCCTGACAGACAGGAAGCAGCAAGGGAGGCTGGGGGAGATCACTTCTAAAACATGGTCCCTCAGTATTGATGCCCCTCAAGGATATGTCCTCTCACCACAGCTATTCTCCCTCTACACCAATGACTGCACTACCAAGACCTCAGCTGTTGAACTCCTGAAGTTTGCAGATGACACCATCATCATTGAACTCATTCAGGATGGTGATGAGTCTGCTTATCGGCAGGAAGTTAAGCAGCTTTTACTCTGATGCAGTCAGAACAACCTGGAGCTGAACAAGCTCAAGACTGTAGAGATGACAGTGGACTTCAGGAGACATCCTCCAACACTGCTCCCCTCACCATATCAGACAGCCCAGTGTCTACTGTGGAGCTCCAAGGTACCACCATTTCACTGTAGTCTGTGCTCTTCCATCACAGTCTGGTATGGAGCAGCCACTAAACAGCACAAGAACAGAGTGCAGCGGATTGTACAGACAGCAGAAAAGGTCATCAGTGCCCTCCATCCAGAACCTGTGCCTCTCATGCGCATCACTTTTCCAGAATGCACAGATTGCCAGACCGCCCTTGTATAGAATCCTTGTACAGGTGCTGGTCATAAAATTAGAATATCATGACAAAGTTGATTTATTTCAGTAATTCCATTCAAAAGGTGAAA
>JBBJLR010054792.1:0-11595 GCA_037577145.1 Brachypetersius gabonensis
CATGATGTTACATAATTTCTATCTGTTATCACCCAAATGAGGATGGGTTCCCTGATTGAGTCCGGTTCCTCTCAAGGGTTCTTCCTATTACCATCTTAGGGAGTTTTTCCTTGCCACTGTCGCCGTCACCCTTGGCTGCTCATTAGAGGCATTTTATTCACACACATTCATACACACACACACACGCACACACGCACGCACACACGCACGCACACACACAATTTAATTCATTTTGTGAAGCTGCTTCGTGACAATGACTATTGAATTGAATTGAAATGAATTAAGAGGCTTTTTTAGTGTTTGAGATTTTTTGGAAAGTAGGTTTGTTCTAGTCAAGTGTTATCAAAAGCATTAATTAACAAATCTGGCTGCCCATAGATCTTGTTTGTCTTATTCTATTCTTCAACCGTGTGTAACACCACCACCAACAGAACTGTTTATAAATCTTTCTGAACTTCTCTACAGGGAGGCAGAGCTGCTTCTTCTGTGAGATCATCCACAACAAAGCTCTTCATGACCTCACCCATCTTTTTCTATGGCTTCCTGTAATGACCAAATGATTCCTTTGTGATATATGTGATGGAGAGCACTTTCTCTAGGTGACTACCAGACAAGAAACTGACATGAAGTCGGGCCCCATTGCTCAGATCCAATCTTTGTCTTGATGGTTCACAGTTGTGTTGAAAGTGACTCATACCCGAGGTGCAAAAACACCTTCGCTTTAAAATGTATGTATAGATCAGTCACATCACATGAATGGCCTCTTTACATAATGGAAACAAATGAAGAGAAGTAGACAGCATCACTAAGAATATTCGTTCTGAAACTCTGCTCATGATTAAAGCAATACGACAATTAAACCCTTAATTTTCCATTGCAGCTATTATGCCACTGGTTGGCTGGTGGTGCCATAAACCCCAATCGGTATTCCATTCTGAACATTCTCATTTAGGTTCATTCTTAATGGAAACAGGTTTGTGGAGCTCTTCACCAATTTCAGGGTTCTTCCAAGAATTTTTATGTGATGTGGATGCTTTTTAAACTTTAAAACAGTCCTTCAAACTCACATATCCAATTTACGAAACTAAGTTCTTTCAAAAGGCATCCTCTCCATCATGCAGAGAACCCTTTCTGGCAGCCTTATTTGAACTGTGTACTCTGACGCAATGGTCTGAATTTCTGTTCTGCTAAATCTGCCCCAGTCAACTGCAAGTTACTATTATAAAATGGAAATGTTTAACTAGGAATAATAACATCCATGAAGTTTGGAGGTTTATGAGAAAACTGAGAGGTCACTAGTGTTTTCCTCCAGTTACACCATAACTTGCATATTTGAAATAAACGTGGCAATCTAAACTTAATATACAGATTAATATTTGTCAAAAGGCTGCAAATTGCAAATTGATTAAACAAATTTGTTTTTTGGAGGTACCATGGCTAAAAAACATTTTGTCAAAGCTATTTCAGAAAAAGCACAGTCAAAAGGGGTATACTGAATATGTATTTTATTTCAGACATGGTACAGCAATGCTGCACATTGTGGAAAGTACCATCTGAAATGGTCTACTGACTTTTTCAAAACCACAAATGGGTGATGCTCAGTTCCTACTTGAAAATCCAGAGTCAGCAATAGAACACATAACTTTAAATACATACATACACACATGCACACACACACACACACACATATATACACACACACACACACACACACACACAGACAGACACACACACACACACACACACACACGTGTGCACTTATAAACAAGTGCATTAAACACTGCACTGCTAAAGCAAAGTAGAGCCAGTTTTTTTTATATTCCTTCATGTAAATAAACACAGTTACATTTCATAAGAAATGTGTAATGAGGCAAAGACAGATTTAGTTTGAACATGAAATCTTTGTGTACATTTAGTGCAGTGGTTCCCAACCTGGGGTCCGGGCCCCCCTTAGGGGCTCCTGGAGATTGCAGGGGGTGCGCGAAATTTTGTCTGCACTGAGGTTAGCAAAATTATATTTGTACACATTAAATTCATAAAATCCCGATATCTGAGAAACATAAACGTGTGTGTGTGTGTGTGTATAAAAACAAAAACCTACAATCGTTGTTTATTTTTTGCAAGTAAAAGTTTGTAATTAATTGCTTAATTCTTTTTGTGCATCAATGCAGGTAGGAGTTGGGGTGAGGGGGGGGGGGGCGGGCTGGCTTGTCTTGCACACAGGCAAGGGGGGCTTCAAGGAAAAAAGGTTGGGAAGCACTGATTTAGAGCACTAAACCAGCCAAGAGTAACTTCTTGAAATGTGTATCATTAGTTAGTTATTTTTTGCTGGTGCTGAAAGTGACCAACGCATTCCTAAAAAAAAATACATATGTAAGGAGATCACTATTCTATGGATCAGCCACTAAATACCATACGTTTTCACCAACATCCATTATCCCTGGTGCGTGCTATTCCAACGTCTGTGTAATGTTCACTAGCATGTTGTCTTTACATGTTTCTGCAAATCAACTGTTAGTTTAAAAAGAGGAATCATCATCCGAATGCTTGTTTGCTGAAGCTTTCACTTTACTTCCTCTACAGAACTTTCTCACTGCTCTGTCTTAAACTGGTCTTTTTTTTTTTTTTACAGGGTCTCTATTTTGCCTCCTGAAATATTTCTGTCACTTCTTCAACTTCAGCTCCACTCTCAGCATGTTTCGGTGGCATGACCTGATTAGAAAACAATAAATAAATAAATAAATAAATGCAACATAGCTAATAACTGAAAAACCAACTCAAGACCGACTAACAAGCACCTAAATAACGGCAGATGATGAACAGGTGTTTTACCTGACTGAAATCGTCTTTCTCGAGAAGCTTTTTAACTTTCACCGACGGGCTCGGGATGGAGGGGAATAGCTTTTCGGACAACCTGAAGAAGAACACAGTGTATAAATCTTACAACAAAGTGAAAAGAGAACTTCTAGACATGCTAACTACAACCTAAAAGCCCAGTGTATGTTAAATCAGAACATACTTTATAGTCCCTTGTAGGAAATTTGCCTCAGGCTCAGTGTTAAAACACTGAAGCACAATCATAAGTGCTGTCCGTATTATTTTACTAACATCATGCCTATTCAGATTTGTACAATACACATAAAGCACATATACAGTATGTGGACACTATACAGTCTAAACACAGACTGTTATTACTGATGTTTTTATGGACAACGCCAACAACAATGTAATTAATGTGGTTCTGTTCAATGAAAGTAAGGAAAAGCTGTTAAAGTTATTAGGCTCAAGTTAGATCTGTGTGATCTGTTTAGGCTGTTACTGGATTATATATCCTTTGGTGCAGCAAAGTTTGCCCCTACAACCAACACTAATAGAACAATATGAGTTCTATTATTATATTAGACGATAACAGAAGCCACTGGGAAATACGCTAAGTTTAACCCAGCAAGATTGCATCGACTGAGAATTACACAGAGCAATTTCATTTTTTTTGCATGTCAAAGACCGACTTACTTGTGGACAAGCAAACTTTTAATCCAACTAACCGACTTTGCATAAAAATAAAGGTGCTCTAGATATTCTGGCAGAAGGCATACATACGTCAGTGTGAAGAACATAAGATGAATGAGTGTTTTTTGAGCTAACCCAGTCTTAAAATGAAGGTGCTGCAAAAGCTAAATTGATCATTGCCAACCATTTTAGTTCCCAAAGAACCATTTTGGTAAATAAAATGAGCGTTTTGAAGATGCAATGAAATTTCACATGTAAAGGATCTTTATCAGGTTGTCCCAAGAACCTTTATGTGAACGTTCCTTAAACTTGAAAATTATTCTTCACCCTCATACATCTCATTAACAAAAAAAATAGATGTATATTTTAAGATTCATTCACTGAAGTTCTTCTACTGCATTATTCAGAAATCCTTATTTGTTGGCTCTCAAACACTGATTGAAGAGTTTGATGTTCTTTTATTTCCACAAATGTCATACCGAAGGAGCACCACTGCACTGTTAATGTTCAGAATCAGAAAAATGCATTGATCCTGGCGCAAACTTTTTCAGATTCTGATTAGGGTACAAGAGCAGGTTTTTATCATTTACAGTGCAGTGGTGCTCCATTAGTATGAAATTTGTAGACTTGCAAAGGGTTTCTTTATGGGTTTGAGTTGAACAAGGTCTTTTGGGAGCTGGGGTGCTCTCAAATTTTAATTGCAGAAAACATGATTGTGAAGTAACGTTATAATCTTAACTGCATGTCCCAATATATCCTGACCCTCCTCCTAAATGACAGGGACATATTGATATAGTTATCAATACAGTTACAGTTGGGTTCACAAATCAATACTCATGATATTTTGAGCAAAATTTAAAGTGAAGATAAACGATGGCTGAATCCAGTGTTACATTACATTACATTCATTTGGCAGATGCTTTTTACCAAAGTGACTTACAATGTTGTTGTATAGTCTTTGGAAATAGAGCTGACACATGAAATAAATGTGCTGGGTCCTTTTTATCAAAACCCTTCAAACGGGACACTTTACACAGCTGCGTATGAGACTAAGCCCTTTATGCCTAAAGCCATGCTAGAGGGCTATGAAGCTCTGAGGAGGAGTGCACTGTCTTCTCTAGAGTGATGGAAATCCATCCAGTATCTTTGGGATGAGCTGGAGTAGAGTTTGTGAACCAGAACTAATCATCCCACATCAGTACCTGACCTCACTAATGCTCTTGTGGATGAATGCAGTCAGCCTCCTCACAGCAAGTGTTTCAGCATCTAGAAAACTAGAAACCGTCTCAACAGTTGCATAATATCTCCAGGCATGTACTTCCCTAGTCCTGTCCATTTGTATGAAATGATCTATACAAAAACAGGATGTGGTGATGCAGGATGTCCTGACAGCATTTTAGTTTTATTCTTATAACTTATAAAAGCTTTCTGTTCCACAACCTATTCTTGGGAACCATGAGTGGGATATCTGCCCCTAGTGAAAAAGGAAAAATTGTACTTTCTCTCTTTAAATTGCACTTAAAACTAGAGCTGCACGATATGAGTAAAACATGCGATATGCGATAACGTTGTTGAGTGTTGCGATGGCGATATCACATGCGATAAGTAAATAAAAACTTAGCCTTTATGGTTTTACTGTTTTTCTGCTTTGTATTTGTTGGTAACAGACTCCAGACGTTGACTAGTCTATGCAGAAAAAATGAAATGCTATACTTCCATTCCAACATGTTTACAATTTACTTAAACAGAGCATTTTAATGCCTCCCATACACCATTTGAACCATTGAACATTGTTGAAAAAAAACCTGAAAATATTTTTTAATCATTTTAAATCTTAAAGAAACATAATTTAAAGTATAGTAAGTTCTGAGCCAGAAAAAATAGCAAAAGGAACAATCTATAACAGGAGCACAAAAGATGAAGAAACTCAGTGATTTTTTTGCCCTCTTCTCTGTGGCACTGCGTGAAGAGTTTTGGAAAAACACCATTTATTGCAGTTCAGACAATAAATGCGATATGTATAATTTTTTCGCGATATGTATATTGCGCATGTTGATATCGCGATGATGGTAAATTTGAAATATATTGTGCAGCCCTAGTTAAAACATACTTTTAATGTTTACGATTTATACGTACCTTAATACAAACTAATCACATTTTAATGAAAACTAATTACATTATAGATTTAAAATAATAAGCGATGATTAAATCCATGCAACTCTGCTTTTGAGTGCTTCACAGTCATACAACAGGTATTGCACTGGATATATTGCTGAGTGAACACATTTCTACCAAGCGATACTTTATTTTAAGCTATATTGAATATATAATGCAAATCATGTCACGTTTATTTTAAATGGCATTTCAATTCCACTAAATACACCTAAATACTTTCTACAAGTAAGACATTTCTTGTACTGTATTGTATTCTGGAATAAAATAAGAGACCACTTTCCCTTTTTTCTGTTCACTTTTGTAGCAGTGATTTGTCTAAAATGCACAGGTTGCTATTGCTATTCTGAACTATTGCAGTGTGAGCTGTGTAAAAATAAGAAATGCCTCTGTATGAGTGCAGTAGTGTTTGTAGAGCATCTTTTCTATGTGCTGTATTCCAGCAGCTTCACTCCTGATTCAGTTTCTGATGGGATGTCAACAAGTGTCACACATGCACACACTCTGCTCTTAATATCACTATTTTAATTGTTGCAATTGTAAAATAATTTAAGAGTGTTGTGTAGTTTAACATTTTCAAGGTATAATAAATTATTTATATGTATTAAATTACATGTAAACTTTTTTGTTTGGAATGTGGAATTAAGTGTGGTCAGTGGTGTATAAAACAATACTGACCTGCACATTTTACACAGACACACACTGTGCAAAAGCAATGTGGTCTTTAATTTTTTTTCTGGCTGTAATTACATATACATATTATATGTATGTATACATTTATATGCATATAATACATATTTACATGTATTATTTTTATTCCCCAAATTAGTCATAGCCAACCCCCCCCTACTAGCTAGGTCTCTTCCTATTACATGATGCTTTCAAGCTAGGAAAGTTAAAGTGTCCAGTAAAAGACAACCATTGCCAGGGATCATGACCTTCTGGTGAAACAACCAAAATGTGCTTATCTGATCACTTCTGGTGAGTTATTTAATCAAAATGCTACACAAGGGTTAGTTTACAAGACAATGCTCATTTAAAAAGGCAAGGTACTTTTTAAAGAACCCACTTAAAATTAAATGGCAACCGTCTATCCTTTTGTTTAAATTGCTTTGGTATTTTGAATTATAAAATGTACTGGTTTACAATATACTATAATAATAAAAAATGCAGAGAAGTAAACTAAAGTTATGGAGAAGTATTTTTTTTCCAAAAAAAAAAGGAACTTTTAGTACTCTTTATATACTCCAAGTGTTAAGAAATGAAGTCAAGCCACTGGAGCAACTTAAAAATAACTGTGGTCTGAATGTTGGGTGGGTGGGTGGGGAGTGTGTGGGTGACTATGAGAATGAGAATGTTTCCTTTTCACACTTCAGACAGCCGCACAAACAATTACACCATATACTCTGAATACATTTTTCAAAACAATTTAAACAGTCAAATAGGACAAAGAGTGCACAATATGGTGAATTAATCAACGAATTAAATGAGAGATAGTCTTACCAAAAAAAAAACAACAAACACACACTTTACCTTTGGAACTTGCAGACCAGTAGAAAAGCCAAAAGAATCATGGGAAGCACTAGAATCACGGATATGATCACCCAGACATTAAGATTGTAGGGATTTTCAGATGGGCCAATCACTGACACAAAGAACAGACATATTAACCATCATATCATGCGTTCCATGTGAATACCAAGAGTCAAAAGTAGGAAAATGTGAGCTCACCCTTGACTTCACTCCAGGCACTCCATTTGAGACTTAAGACACAATCAGGACTGATTGCGGCCCTTATTTGAATGCTATAGCTTTTTGTTGGGTCAATGTTTTTTCTGGTATAATTACTGACTGATAGATTGGCAATCTGTGACAGTGAAAGATAAATGAGAACCGAGAACCGAGAACCTAGAATACAGAGGTATAAGCAAAGCTCAAGACAGAGAGATCTGGGAGATCCTTACCTTATTGTTGATCTTTAACTGATAGACAAAACAGTCTTTGTTAGTAGTATGAGCACATTTTGGCAACGGCCACTTTATTTCCAAACCTTTTGATTTTGCTGTGATAGATAGTTCTGGGGGGTCCAATATCTCTGGTGGGAAAAATGACTTGTTAAACAGGAGTTTTATATCATACTATAATACAAAACTTAATTCCCCTCTCCCCTCCCCATTCTTAGTAGTAATCTAAGAATCTTCCAATCAAGTTAACATTACAGCATTTGCTAAATGTAAACATAGTATTATGTTTTATTTTACATAAAGAAGCTATTTTTTAGGACTGTTTCACCACATGTATTTTTAAAATATTGATTTCTTACATTTCCTTTGTTAAATGTAAGCATTCATTCATATTCACTATTGCATACAAAACACTACAATTTGAGTGAACGAAAGACCCCAAGAAGGATTTGTGGTAAGAATAACTTTAAAATGAACATGTACATAAATGGGATTAACAGAATAAAGCAAGAGACAAGCACACTGTGCATTTTATCTTACCAATATTTGCTGCCTCGTACGTCTTGCAGATCATGTACCATTGACTGGGTGTGGAAATATTCAATTGAAGCATCAAAAACTGAGACTGAGGAATATGCTTCTGACACTCAACCTGATCCATTTTACTATTTGAGGAGCAATTCAAATAGTGGGTTAAGTGGTGTTTCCTATCGTCGCTGCATGCACTGAAGTAAGAGGACATGAGAATGGCACTTATTGTCGTGACTTTTAAAAGGGGAAAAAAATAACAGGTTAAACTGGTGAAGACTTCATATTCGTTGCTGTTGCATACAGTCCAGGAATAAACGATATACTATCCACTCAACACTTACTGGAGCGAAGCAGAATATTGTGCCTCCTTAGGCAGTGCACTTCTGTGCCAGGAGCATTTTATATCATGTAATTTAGAGATGATGACGCAGGAGATGTCAGATGAGCTAAAATTAGAAAGCCCTGAAAATTGAAAAGGTGTTAGTTGGGCAATGCCATCAGTTCCTAAAATGAGATGTATAAAGAGCTTTTTAAAGACTTCATATCATTTAAATCTTCTTTACCTCATTAAGGCTTGATAAGGGTTCATACAACCTTTAAATTGTGTTTAAAATATGTTTAGGAAAGGAGAAGGTTCTTCCCACTCACACACCTCGTAAAAATGGTTCCTTAAAGATCCACTCACTTTTTAAGAACCAAAGGAGGTTCTATGACATTACATTCGAGAGTCTATAAAGTCTACACTGGGTGAAATCTGTTTGTACACAAACACTTTATTTCCAGTTAGGTGAAACATTAAAGTAATAAAGACATTGTTAAAGAAATCATAAAAACCTACTGTCAGGGAGCCTTTCGAACACATCAGAGTCGTTCTCAAACGTCAATTCATCCTCATACTGGTAAAAAAGAGAAGGAAAGAATACATTTGTAGACTTTAAATGGTTTTCATTAAGTTTCATAAGATCGTGCAAAAGTACTTTGCAGTCGCGTACATCAGGATGGCAGGTGTCCTCCACGCAGTCCTGATAACTTTCAAAGCCTATATCTGGAGTGAAAACAATAATTAATAATCACACTTGATAATAAACACTTCAATATCAGGTACTTTTTCTCTGTGACAGAGTAAAAACGTACTTTGTACTCCAGACATTTTTATTTAGACATTGCAGCCAGTTTAGTTCCTGTGCATCCAAATTTAGTGCTTTGTTCAACATCAGTCAAAACTACCCATAACTAAGCTACTTTGTTTTAGTGGAGCCGATTACTCACGGTATATTCACATGAATGAATTGTGCGTGCAGAAGTAAAACACTAACCAGCATCATCCGCCAGAACCACGGACATGATCCACAGTACCGCATGCAGCCTCATAGTGAAACTAAAGCTTGGGGGAAAATGCAGTGAACGAGGGACACATGGTCAGGTTTAAACCAACAAAAATAACCAAACATTTACACGGAAGTGCCCTGACTGTACAGAGTGAGTGTAGATTGAGATTCTAAAGAAAGCTGACAAGAAAATAAGTTAACAGCTAAAGTTCTGAACAGCTTCAGCTTAGTGTACCGCTCACGAGGGGTAAAGATTCTCTAATGGAAGCCTTTCATTTTCTATTTTCTTACTCTGTGAACACATAACTACCAGAAGGCATTAATCTAACAGAGAGAAAGAAAGAGAGAAAGAAAGAAAGCGAAAGAAAGAAAGGTAGTGTAGCATGTGACAGGGGTATCAATTTCGATACCAGTGCTGGTCATAAAGATCTAAAACTGTGATAAAGGTGAAGGTGTAGAAATATAAATACTACCTCATGGAGACACTGCAGGTATGAAGATGTAAAATGAGCCAAAAGCATTGGTACAGTGCAGAATACTGGCGACGGAGTTATGAAAAGAGGAAATGTAGTGTGTGTGTGTGTGTGTGTGTGTGTTTCTCACATGTTACGGGAAGGCAGCGTTCAGGATGTTGTCACAGAAGGGTGGAGTTTCCAGGCTATCTGCTGCTTTCTCTTTAACTGCAGACACATAGAGGGAAATATATAATCTGTAATGCTATGAACACATTCTGGAGCCTCTAACCAATAGCCTGCCACAAAAGAGAGTGTCAACTCAAAGGCCATGTCCGGAAGGTTACAAATTCTGCGTCCTTGGGTCACATTCTTTGCCAGGAAAGCCAGCTATGTCCAAATCAATTGGTTTTTAAAGCTGTTTTTTTTCCGCAGCCCAGTGGCACATTCTGTCACCCAACGGTTGGTCTTCAGCCAAAAATAACTGGACAAACCGGGTATGACAGAAAAGATACATGAGATACTTCTAGGAAAAAAATTCTAATTGTTACTCACAGCGTCAGAAGGCGCTTAGAGTCAGATGAGAAATGTTGTCTCAAATTGAGATTATTGTGGTTAGTTCAGTTGCCGAGTACCATCTACGCAAATCTGAGCCTTACTTTACTGAGATCTCTGATAGGACCAGAAAGCGAGTTTGCTGGCAAGAGTCTCCTGTCCATCTGGTCTCATTGTTGTCTCACCAGGAGGGGTACTGACAGGATTCCGGGCCTAAGAACGGCCCTGATTAGGATATTAAGGCATCTAGGACTTTTCTCTTATTTACATGAGTGTAGGTTTATTCTATGCGCAGCCAGGCAGCTTGTCTAGGTTGGAGGGCTGCAAGAGCATCACCACCAAACTATACATATAAAATTATTTTTTAGCCTGAACATCACACAAAATGAACGGCTGCGTGGTATTTCTGTAGCGACCGCATGTGTGCTCTATAGTTCACTAATATTGCAACTAAATACATGGACATGAGCTAACTGTTTTAACATGAAACTCTCAAAATGAATGGCCAACAGTTCGACTGGTGTAGCGTGGAGGATAAACCCAATGGCGGGGCGGCACAAGCCTATTTCGGCTGGCTTTTGGCATCTAAGGCACGATATGGCTTTTTTTTAATATAGTATATATTTTTATTAGGGCTGTCAGTCGATTAAAATATTTAATCGCGATTAATCTCACGTTTGCCATAGTTAACTCGCACCTTTAATTGCACCTGTATTAAATATACTGTTTTTAATACTCTTATAAATCAGCACAAAGCAAACATATTTGTCTACTCCTATGTTGATATTTATAAATGGCAAAAGTGGAATAACAAAAAAGAAGACTGTAAACAAATAAGGGGATTTTTAACCGCAGTGTTCTCTTTAACACAGCCACACAGCTGAAGTTCAAATATTACTGTAAAAACATTAATGTAATCAAATCTAATATAAAACCGAAGCTATTAGCCACTGCAGGGCGTTCAGGTTTTATCTAGCTTGTTATTGAAAAACAAGTTCCCAGAGCCTGGGGCAGCCATTATAGCAGCTGCAGAGCATGTGGGCGGAGCCAGTATTAAAGTCACATTTGGTGTAATGGTCAGGC
>JBBJLR010054821.1:0-11593 GCA_037577145.1 Brachypetersius gabonensis
TGTGTGTGTGTGTGTGTGTGTGTGTGTGTGTGTGTGTGTGTGTGTGTGTGTGTGTGTGTGTGTGTGTGTGTAAGTCTCTGACTTTCACCCAGAGACCCAAGGATAGGCTCCAGGTCCCAGCGACCCTAGTAAGGATTAAGCGGTTACAGAAAATGAACGAATAAATGAATAGCAAAAATGGCTAATGTTTTACTTGCTCTAGTATTGATAAATAATGTTATTCTTTGTGTGTCTGATGCAGGAGCAATGAGAGGCTGCAATCGTTATCTTAAACTCATGTCAATTCCTGGATCAAAAACTCTTTAAAAGGTTGTTTTTTCTAGAAGTACCATGCTTGCTAGTTAATAGCAGATCACTTTTGGAAAAAGCTTTCTTTGAAAAGCTTTTACATGGAAACAATGGCTGGCTAACGTAGCTGACTGACAGTTAGGATGCCACTATTGCTTAGCAACAGGAAGATGTGCCACCAGAAGTGGTTTCCTTTGCAAAATACAAAATGCAATGCAATGTTGTTCTTTTCCACCTTCAGAACCCACACCAACATGTGCTCAAAAGTTTGGAAAAGAAAACTGTCAAGTCATGGTGCAATTAAAACCAGTTTTTTCTACCAAAGACAACATGAATCATCATCATATTAAACAGATCCCCACGTGCCTCTGACAGTTGTGATGTGATCAAACAAAGAGCCTGTTTATATATCTGCTAATATTCATTAGTAATGGGTCACTGCACATCCAGCAGCAGAGTGTTTGGGGTCCATCAAGGCAAGGCAAGGCAAGGCAAGGCAAATTTATTTATATAGCACATTTCATACACTGAGGTAATCCAAAGTGCTTTAGATAAAAATAAAATAATCATAAAAACAATAATCACAAAAGGAAGTAGAACAATCATAAAAACAATAATCACAACAATAAAACAAAAAATATATATAAAGTGTAAAAACTGATTGATATAATGATTTCAAATAATTTAAAAATGAATTTAAAATAAGTTTAAGACAATTAAAAACAAAATGCATTCAGTTTGGACGAAACACAGTGCTCATTCAGGAAATGCACAGCTAAACAGATGGGTTTTGAGTCTAGATTTAAATGTGGCTAATGTTTTAGAACATCTGATCTCTTCTGGAAGCTGATTGCAACTACGGGCAGCATCACAACAAAAGCAGTGGTGCAAAACACTCAGTCTTCCACCCTCCTCTCATTAACACAGGCTAGAAGTGAATACCTGTGTGAGTACTAACAAGCATGTGTAGATGCAACTGGCTGAGTGTGTTTGTTCACATTTATACATAAGTGATCAAACGGCCAGCTAGGAGTGAGCTAGCACTGAATAGACACACACATACACACAATCAGTAAATATCATTAGCGTCTTGAGCTGCAACAACCGGCCAAAAAAGATTCTGAAGCAGCAACAGTAATCATGGAAAACCTGATTTTTAGTTGACATCTCATAATAAGTGCCTACACACATCTTACAAGAGAGTTAATCATTATAATGTACATCCTTACAACATACAAACTCATTTTTGTGACTATTGTGCATTTTCAACAGATTCTTCACAAAGGGGAAAGCGAGGAAACCACACCAGCAGGATCTCACAAAAGCTTGTTTGTAATCATAATATGCCACATTAAGTGTTGCGAGCGATTGTTAGGGCGAGACCTAAATCCAGGACGAAGTCTCTACCCCCAGCTAGACAAACCTTTTCAGAGCCCTAATTACTAGATCATCTGAATACTATCATCTAAACAGACCATTGTAAATTATTGACTATGATCTGACTAGCATAAAAAGCATTCTTTCTTTACTGTCTTTGACTGCGTACTGACCCTCGTCCTGTATATCTGGTTTCATCTCTTTGGGTCCATTTGTCTCAGACTGTTTCATGATTACGGATTACCGTCCCCCTTGCTGGATTACTCTTTTGTCTGTTGTGATTTTGCTGAGAATGCCGCACTGACTGTTTTTGATTATTCTGAAAGCTGTCAATTTTCATACAATTCGTGCTCATAAATCAGCTTGTGTGAATAAGTTTATGTAAACAATTCATGTAAATAAATCAGTCAGCTCTGCATTCCAATCTATATCTGTACTCGTTATAGCGATGTGGTGTCTGCTGTTTTGACAAACCACAAAAGAAGAAACCACTTGCTGCGCAGACAGGCCTCTCTTAAAATCCACACGTCTAGTGTATGCCTTTAATTGAGTGCCATCAAATAGGAAATATTCAGCAATATTACATCTTTGTGGGACAAAATGACTACAACATATTGTCCTTCCTAGTTCTCATCCTATCCATTTTTTCTTCTTTACGTTTGCCATGTGCTTGTCCATGTGCCCTTGTGAGCCCGAAGCTATCCTCAGAGTGTTCGCCTGTTTATAATCTTTAACCCTTTCAAGTGTTCCTTGTCATGTGTGAGTTTTTCAGGTCTCTGCGTCTCCTTGTTGATTTATTTGATGTCTTGGTTTATGTAAATTAAGCCTTAAATTAAGCCTTAATTTCAACTCGTGTCTACATCCTGCCTACAACACTATTATCTATCTTCTACCCCATGGCAATATCTTTAGGAAATCTGGTATTCAGTTTCACTGCTATGTTGCTGGCACCCAGCTCTATCTGTCTACCAAATCTGACTCTGGCCTTCCATCCTCTGTCCAATCTAAATGCCTTCTTGAATCTAAATGTGGATTTCTTCTAATTTTTCTCAGATAAAACAGAAGTCTTCCTGCTAGGCACAAAATCTCTTCTTGGAACCAGCAGTGCTTGCCATTCACGTGTACTGATAAGGAAGAACTTGGGTAAGTATCTTGAAGCCCTCTCTATGCTGCAGGACAAGAGAAAGGCCTGTTTTTAGAAATGTTGTCATCAAGACTAGAGGTCAGCCGATATATTGGGACGATGTTTGGCATGTTTTATGATTTCGGCATCCGCCAATATCCGAGTTTAGTACACTGATATTCTGGCATCTCTGTATACAGCCCAGCCCAGCGGTACACGTGATCCATGTTGCGAAAAAAGGCTAAATGTTACATTCATTTCAAAGACATATATGTATATACTTCATATATATGCGAGCGGCAATCCGGAGTTATAAGCCAAAAACCGTTCACCTCACCTGGATGTCCCAATACTTTGGTCCCCCACGGAATATGCTCGTGGCTTTTCTTGGCGGGGCAACCGTGAAACTTCACAGTTAGATTGGCCTCGAAAAGACTTTTCCAATAAACTCTCGTTTGCCATAATAGTCCCTGGAGATCCGGAGTTATTGGCCGAAAACATTCACCTTGACCAGGTGTCCCATTACGTTTGTTCGACGTGAATGCTATAACTGGATTTAGAGTGTGCACACATACAGCCGGAGTGCTTGGAGACACACAGCCGCTCTCAACATTAAACAAAAAATGTTGGAAAGCATGGTTCTTTCTACGCTGCCTAAGGTACTTCTGACAATGGTACTTCTATGCAGCTTGTTTGTGTTTGAGAGCGGAGATTCTAACAATTTGTCAGATGACTCCATGAAAAGTGCACGACCGCACAGTCAGTTTTGTCAATAAACCTGTCTGTCATTCATATCCATTGAAAACAGGCTACATTGTCCTTGCAATACAAGGCTCTATAATACAGAAAAGTTATTTGATTTTTTTTTTTGCTATCAAAAAGCTGTGTGTTAACAACACAAACAACACCTTATACACTATTCATCATACCATCATACACTCTGTTACTAGTGTTATTTTGTGTTTCAAAATGTATTGTGTAATTGTTTTAATTGTTTTAATGTGCATGAATTACTGGAAATAAAGAATTAACTGTAATTATACTGCATTATACTACAAATTTGAGCTTTTTTTTGAACATTTTTTCTTCTGTTTCAAAATGTGGCACCATTTTATGGAGCTAACATGGAAAGGCCAGGTGTAATATATGCCACAATCTGGCAAACCTGGGAGATAAAGAAGGAAAAAAGAAAAACACCACAAATTTGTGGAGTCACCTTAAATGCCATCACAGCCAGGCTTACCTCCAGGCACAGAAAGAAAAAGAAGCAGTTGCCTCTATGGCCAATATAGCCCACTGTAGCAGAAATGTTTGACGCTCATCAAAAATGGCAGAATTCTGATCACAGGTCAAACAAAATTGACACTTTAATTACAGAAATGATAGCCACAAACAATCAACCATTTACAGTTGTTTCAGATGTTGGCATTCAACGGCTGGTGGCTGCATTGGAGCCCAGGTACACCCTCAAAACGGAGAAGCACTACCGCAAAGCCATTCTGGATGGCATAATTGTAAAAGTTGAGAAGGAAATAAAAGCATTGATTGCAGTGCTCCCCCATTTATCTTTCACAACAGACTATTGGTCTGGGGAGTCCTTGATAAGTCTGACATGTCATTTCATTGACAACAACTGGGAAAGGAAACAGGTTGTTCTAAATGTCAAAGCCATGTCTGGCTACTCCACTGGGGATTACATCAGCAATATGTTCCTAGCATGCTGAAGCATTGGGACATCAGCCATGACAGAGCTGTGCTTGTGCTCCGTGACAGTGGTGCTAATATGGTTAAAGGCCTCAGACTGGCAGAAGTACCTGATCTCAGCTGCAGTGCACACATAATATATAATGTGGTAACCGAGGGCATCAGCAGTCAGCGAGTAGTGGTGGACATTATTGCCAAGTTAAAGACATGGACTTAATACACTGTGCTTGCAACACAGCATTTGTTTAAAATTGTAAAAGAACCTGACCTCCCCCAGCACAGTGTCATTCAGGCTGAGCCTACCCATTCGAACGCCATACCATACACATGTTATAAAGAATGCTGGAGCAGATGCTGGCACTAAATATTTACGCTGGAGAACATGGAAAGTTTGTAACTCCAACTGCAGATCAATGGGACATTGTTCCAAATTTGATTGAGACACTGCAATCTATTGAGGAAGTAACTCTTGAGATCATGAGATCAGCAAGTTAGAGGCTTCTATCTCCAGTTTAATCCCAAGCATTGCTGTGCTGAAGATGATGCTTTAGGCAGAGGGTCCAAATACAAAGGGGTATTCACAATATTTGTGGTTTGGTGCTTTCAACACTGCATGTCTTCTTTGCAGTGGACACACTTAGCAAAGCAAAACAGTGGTTTTGTGTCTGACAGTGAACAGCTAAAAACAGCCACTGAGTATCAGGGATCAGAATTCATACAGAGAAGGACATAGGAAAAAGAAGAATTACCAGGGCCCTCTAGTTTTGATGAACAAATGTATGCAGTTTTTGAGGGCTCACGGGAGTCATTCTGAATATAGAGATAATGAGCGTCACATCTCTGAGCAGCTGCATCAGTACCTCTGTGAGCCACTGATTGACAGATGGACTGGTCAGCCACTGGAATGGTAGAAACAGAACAAATTCCACCTACACCTTATTGCACCACTGGCATGAAAATTCCTCTGCCCACCCCCTCCTCTGTTCCCAGTAAGAGAGTATTTAGAGAGACTGGGATTACCTATAACTAGAAGAAGAGCAGGAGAAAATGCAGAACAACCTACAGCTTTTAAACTGGGAATATTAAGAACTTTCAGTGAGAGATGGGTGTAGTGGATTGAGAGATTAAAACAAAAATTATTTGCATTATTTTGCATTGTTGTTTATTACTTTAAAACGTTGTTTTGTTTACAAGTTCATATGATATATATATATATTTATTTATTGTTTAGACTTTACAGTTTTTATTTAGGTTACTTAAGTTTATATTTATGTTTAGTCAGTGTTAAATAAATGTTATTGTTATTATTAGTGTGATATTTTACTACACAAACAGAGGGGAAATGCCTAATTATTGGCCAAAAAAATATTGGCAGCATATATCGTCTGACCCTGACTTCTAAAGCTCTAAAACCACATACACTCAGAGTGATTCTGACACTGAGTGACACTGATCCAGTAGACATAGAATGGAGCAACGGAAATTGAAAAGCTGGGTTTCCGTGAGTGTGTTTTACTCACATCTGTGTCTGGTCCCTTGTCAGCCCCTGGGCAGGAGAAGGAGACAAACTCATGGCACCTTTTGTGGACCACGAAACAGCACACTGCAGAGGACAAGAGATGAGAAGATATTAATGGAAAAATGAAAAGAAGACAGGATCTGAAATGAAAGTTTAAAATGTAGAATAGCATGCTAAAGGGAAGAGGATTTACAGCAACAGATTTCAGCTGCAAAAAGAAGCTGTGAATCCTTTATGGTTTCTCTCCCTTGCATTTAACACATTGATTTGAACTCTTCTGTAGAAACCTTTCAACAGACATTACATACTCACAATCATGCCATGCACAGATGCTTCAGTAGATGCAAAAGAGCAAGTTAAATTAGATGCACGGTTCTCTGCAGCGGTGTAGCTAATGACAGCGACTCCGGTGAGAGTGCGGGCGTTTTATATCGTATCTGTTGTGACCAACAGCTGCTCTCACTTACACACACACACACACACTCACACAAACAAGTATACATACACACACAAGCAGCACACATGTACATTTATTTTCTATCTCAATGACTCAGGAGTAATGAGTTTTACACAAACAGAACACATTTAGACACTTACTGACCAATTCGCCACCTGACCAGGCTATGTGTGATTATACTATCACACACACAAAAACCACTTTCAGCTCCCTGGACAATCCTGGTCCTATACACTATACATTTTGTTGATTTTCTATACAAAAAGTTAAAACTACATCATAGAATGACCCACCTCTGCCTTTTTACTGCATTATTACTGGAAAAAGTGAAAGTGACAATTCGGTCATACGTGAACACACCATGGCACACATTGCGAACAGCACGAAATACTTCCTCTGCATTTAACCCATTCACCAAGTGAAGCAGGGGGCAGCCAGGAACACAGCGCCTGGGAAGCAGTGTGTGGGGACGGTACCTTGCTCAGGGTACCTCAGAGGTGCCTAGCAGTCTTGTAAATCGAACCCGCGACTTCCTAATCACAGGGCGAATGCCATAACCAGCTGCCCCCAAAAAATATACCATAATTAGAACAAGTTGGGCCCCCTTAGCCTATATAGCCAATAATTTCACTCTTTTTGGCTGAAATAACAGCCTCCAAATGTTTCCTGGAGCCAGCTTTTTACTTTTCTTGGAGATAATGTTCATTGTTGACTCTACTGTCTCCCCACATAATTGGATTACAATGGTCTATATTGCAAAAATGATCAGCACATATGTTGCTTATTGGAATAACTTATAGGTGTTACTACATTTAAAGATGTTGAACAAAATCTAACAAAAATCAAATAAAAACATCAGCTTTGTCAGTAGGGGTATTGTACACATATATGTAAAGCACATAACAGATAGAATGGGTTTAAAAACTGTATTAACATATCAAGCTTCACACAGCGAGGCACTAGAATATCTTTCCCAACATACGGGTTTTAGAACATACGGATTCTTAGGAGTATTTAAACACTCCAAGGAGAGGGTTGAGGTGGAAAGGTGACTGTGCACCTGGACTCTGGATTAATCTGCCACTGGAGGCTCCACTGATGTTCTTAAAAAACGAATGAAGACTTGTTTTTATACTGACTTTTTAACCAGTTGCAAAATAATGTGTCTCTGTGCTGTGGATGTTTTATTTATTTTATATTCTCTGGAAAGCGCATTGTAGCGTTACTTTGAAAAGTGCTAGATAAATATACTTTTAATTACTAAACTTACTTACATCAAGTCAAGTCAACTAGAGCTTTAGTGTGATCCCAGTCATATACATTAAATTCACAGTGAGATGAAATATCATCCTCCTGGACCATCGGAACACCATACAACACAACACACTCAGAATAAAATACTATGGGGGGAATGAACAGGGAGAATATAACAATACAGTATTGTATAAGAAAATTGTATAAAAAAAATATGTATGCTATTACACATAAATGCTACTATACTAATTTTACAGTAATTAAAAATGAATAATTATAACCACAATTAAAAATATATAATTATAGCCACACTACAATGTTTTATACACTATTCAGCAGAGTTATATATACTTATAACAAGTATTGCCGTATGTGGGCAACGTTCAAGTCGACATAAATACATAACACTGAAACAAATTATTCTAAACAAACCCCAAAATTAAAGATCATATCCCGCCTGAAAATATGTGTATCAGCCACCTCTCAGTCAGCTGGCTGGAGTGGTATTGGCCTGGTGGGTAAAACCAGGTTCAACCCCCCCCCCCCCCCTCTGCTGATTGTGTAGAGCAAGACACTTTTCCAATGGTGTAAATATAATCATGGGGGAACAGCTTTTGTAGAAGTGTGCAGTGTGTCCCAAGGCACTGGCAGCAGATAGCTGTGTGCGGAAATGGCAAAGACCCTGCAAATGCCCCTGCTTTGGACCCAGCCAGCGATGGCGGCATCACCAACACAAATACCTTGCTTCAATGGAGGAGCTCTGGGATTCATTCCAAGCAATCCAGACCCTGTCAACAGGCCCGTCACTGCCCCTCCTCCTCAGAAACACACTCATTCACACTCAGCTCAGTCTACAATCTACAGCTTGAACTCCAATACAACAGAATACATTCATTTTCTGTAACCGCTTACTGCTTACTAGGGTTGCGAGCACCCGGAGGGTCTATCCCGGGGGCTACAGGTGCGAGGCAAGGACACACTCTGGGCAGGGTGCCAGCCCAACACAGGGCATACACACACACACACACACACACACACACACACACACACACACACACACACACACACACATACAGTCAATTTAGAATCCCCAATTCACCTGATGTGGGAGAAACTGTGGGAGAAACCTGGAGACCCTGGAGGAAACCCATGCCACCACGAGGAGAACATGCAAACTCCACATACACACACACGGCCAGGACCTGGATGCAAATCCCAGTGTGGCCCGATAAAATACGTCTGTAATAAATGCTTTAGTTCATGCAGTAAGAAAGTCACACAGAAATGAAAGGGTATCATTAAGACAGATGGCTAATGACTTTTACTGGCAATAAGAAGCTCGGCATCAGCAAACATTGTTAGTCAAATTATATGAAAACCGGTCGGCACTTGCACAAGATTTCGCATCAAGATCACTTATTCAGTAACTATTCAGAATAAATTACACTGGAAACACACACTAGGGAGCCTGTTTTGGCATGAAATGAAGGGTAAATACTAATTATGTGTTTAAAATGACTAATTAAGAGACTACATGACAATATTGTCTAACACCTATTTTGAAACGTTGAGTATAATAACAAATAAAATAGTTTTGTTTTTCTTTAAATTTCCATCTAATCTATTTTGTTTTATTCATGTAAAGCACTCTGAATTATCTTATCAATAAACCCTCTTTGAAATACTGAAGATGATAATCTAAAAGTAGGCCATCAAGTTCAGAAACTGTAATACTTGACCCTGCTTCTGTCACGTCTCATGCTCTGGGAAGTGAAGCGAGGCACAGGTACAGGTTCCAATAGATGGCTTTTTAATACAAAAATGATACAGACTCTACACATAATCAAAACCAAAAAAGGCACAATGGCCTAACAAAATAATATTTAACAAAAGATACATATGGAGCAGGAATCGTGAGGGTTAAGCAGCAACAAAGACAAGAACTAAAAACTATAAATCACCATCAAGTAACAAATACAAGACATCTGACACAGTGACTACAGACATTACATACTCCTAGAATCAAAATAAAAGTCCCCATAACAAAACATAACAGCGGCCTCTACCTGCCGCTGGCCGAGACGTTATAGCTTCAGCCTACAGAGAAAATACACAGCTTCCTCAGATCATTTTGCACATTTTTTCCAACTTCTATAATACTGATTCCAAACTTCTGAACGACTGAAACACTACATAGTTGCATGCAGACATTAGGGCCCCCATCAAATAATGATCTGTTTATCTTCTAAATGGAAATCACTACACATCCTATATAGAGCACAGGTTTGACATTCTTCTGCCAAAGTTTGTGCACAATTTCAATGAATAATAATAATAATAATAATAATAATAATAATAATAAATAAATAAATAATTCACAAACCACATTTTAACGTTCTAGTATGTTAAAGCTTTTAAATGTGGAAGCTATTTGACCAGCGGTGTCTTCGGAGTGCAGTTGGGAGCTGAGACAGCCCTGATTGATCTGACTGAAGCGAGGCTGAATAAATACGTGGGGGTGTTAAAAACTTTCTTCATGACCTTTCTGGTTTGTCTGTGTGTGGTTTCTCTGAATATGGGATGAGGTGTAATGCAGATGGACAGATCAATACCCCCTGCAGGAGATAGCACAGGAAAACAGTCTTGAATGTCTCCTCTGTCACCTATGCTGGAATAGCCACTACGCTGGAGATGACACTGCCTCACACCCTGGAGCGCAAAGCCCACCCACAGAGGCAGCCGTCTGCATGATAAATATAATAGGTACTCAAAAAAGTAACCCATTACTCATATTATGCATTGCATCACATTGTTTTAATAGCTAAACCATGAACAAAGCATTATTAGTTTTTCTTCATCTCTAAAACATCTGACTTGTTAATACACTATATAGTAATCCCCCACTTTAGAGAAAAATTGCGTTGTTGTGTTTTGGTTGAAAATGTCTAAAAATGCCTATTTTTATAGTGTAAATCCTAATTATGCCCCAAAATATGCTCCCACAAAACTTTAATTTCATTTTAAACTCAGTTTAATGCATTACCAATACAGAAAATGTAAAGGAGTATAAATAATCTAAATCAGGAAACTTTATTGCTTAAAAAACATTATCATTAGCGGTTAGCATAAGCAGCGTGCAAAAACTCATACACAAAAGAAACGTTGAAATAACTCTCTCTACCCACATGTTTAGACAGGGCACAGCTTACTTTGGAGGGAAAGTTTAAAACACTAAAATAAGAGGACACTAAAACCCGTGTTAGACTGAACTAATGCTGACCAGCGTAAAACTGAGGGATTACTGTATTCAGTTTACCTTACTATTATGCCCTGCTATATTTGCTGGTCATCTACACACGCACGATTGTTTCCATACTGTTTTGGGGTGTGGTGGTTAGGATACTTGCCTTTGGGCCAAAATGTCAGGGGTTCGAATCCTACCTTCAACATACCACTACTGGGTTCCTGGGCAAGACCCTTATCCCCAAGTTGCTCCAGAGAGACTACCCCTTTTAGTTAAGAAACTGAAGTCGCTTTGCTGTAAAGTGTCTGCTAAATGTCGTAAATGTCAATGGGTGTGGGGCGGTTTACAATGTCAGATCCATGCCCCTGATGATACTGATCTAAAGAGTTCATCAGCTCTCACTGATTCTGATCGAGCCACATCTCAGCTGGGAGAGAGGCTGCATAAATAAAGCCAAGACAGCCGCTGAAACACTGAAGTGGAGTTGGTTTGAACGGCCTGTCTGGAAGTCCTAGAGTTAGCCCTGTGGAGCCTAGGGGAATTTGCTGTCTGTGTGTGTGTGTGTGTGTGTGTGTGTGTGTGTGTGTGTGTGTGTGTGTGTGTGTGTCTGTGTGTGTGTTTGTGTGT
>JBBJLR010054863.1:0-11591 GCA_037577145.1 Brachypetersius gabonensis
GAGACTGTCCCCTGTAGTTAGAGAGTGGAAGTCGCTTTGGATAAAAGCGTCTGATAAATGCCATAAATGTAAATGATTTCAATTACCTCTGACCCCCACCGCTGCAAATTCAACTACTGTTCCTAGGACATGGTGCAGCATAGTAATAACAGCTATAAATCTGCAGGGAATTTTCTCTGTAGGCTTAATTAATGAACATGGCTTTTATTAGAGATGATTTATTCAGATCCTGTAGATCGACCATCCCTAAGACAGGCCAGTAAAAGCTGACAAGGGTTCGGATTTATAACTTCTGCTCATAAATATTGGAGAAAATTGGCATCAGCTGTATTCTCTACAAACTAGGAAATGCAACTTGACTTCTGAACTGGGTAAAACATTTTAAACCAAGACTAGAGACCAGACCCAAAGTTTCAGTGTTGTGTCTCCTAACATGATATGATAAAAGTTTGTAGATGGTTTGCTTCAACAACTTTTTATATATATCTCTAAAGTAATAAAACTGGGCCACACAAAGTGTTGTTTCCTTATAAGGGGCGATGAGGGTGATGGGGTACTGGCAGAGTATGAGTGTGGCTATGACAGATAGACAGGTAGAGATAAAGTTGCCGTTCAGCCAAACTGGCTGTCATATTCAAACTATCCATTTTAATCTCATTAAGGCTCAAGATAAACATGTTTTTCACCCATGGTGCACAGATTCAATGGGAAACTTGGGACTCAAAGTAAAAATTACCTGAAAGGTTTTCCTATAAACCACAATAACAATGACACTCATATTTCCTTTTATAACTGGCCTGATCTTTAGTGTATTGAAGTCACTAAAAATTTTGCTTAAAGTTCCATCAATATGTGGACCTACCGATGTGGGGGGTGAACATGCTGCTGGACTGTATTTACACAAACATTGCTGATGCATACCGTGCTGAGCCCTGTACCCACTACTCTGATCATGTGATCCCATGGCCGAAAGGAAAACTCTACTCAGAGTCTACCCACGGAAGGCTGTCAGACCAGACAACAGATCAGATGGCAGATGTTCTCACAGATATCTTAAGAATCTCTCTGAGCACCACTGTCATTTCAGTGCTTGAAAGCCACCACTATCATTCCTGTGCCAAAAAAAGTCATCAATGTCCTACCTCAGTAACTAATGTCCTGTCACACTCACAGCCATCATCAAGTGCTCCGACAGTCTTGTCGCAAAGCACATAAAATCACTGCTGTACCCCTACCTCCCTCTGGACCTCTTGCAGGTTGCAGATGATGCCATCATCTTCACCCACAAGAAGGATACGTGAAAATGCTGTTCATAGACATCAATTCAGCACTCAACACCTTCATTGCTTAATGTCTACTACTTGACCTGATCACATCTCATTGTAACTGGATCCTGGAGTTCCTGAGTTTACTGAGTGCAAGGTCCCCCCCAGTATTGTGTGCTCAGCCTCCTGCTGTTCATGCTGCTGACCCATGACTGTGCAGGAATACACAGCTCAAGACACATCCTCAAGATTGTTGAAGATGGGTTTGGTCAGTGGAATCTACGAGGTGGCATAGAGAGGGGGTGCAGTGGCAAAAGGACTAATGCAGAGCTAATGATCTCTATGTGACTGTGCACAAAACGCAAAAGATGGTTGTTGACTTTGGGAGGGCACAGTGTGATCACCAGCTCTCCAGTGGAAATCATCCCCACATCACATTCCTTTATGTTCATATCATAGAGAACTTTACAGAGGGAATGTAGAGTACTCTCTGTAGCTGCATCACAGGAAATTGTTTGGGAATTGTTTCATTGCTAGAATACACTATATGTCATAATATTGTATTCATTTAGTTGTCAGCTACACTAAATGTTGTCTTGGATTGTTGCTTTGTTGCTTGTGATTTTCATGCTGTCTCACCTGCATTCTTTGCATGCAGTATATTTTATCCTGTGCGCACTTATGTAATCTAATGATGTTTCTTTTTTGTTTGTATTGCACCATGGTTCTGAAATAATGTTGTTTCATTTTACTCTGTACTGTGGTTATGGCTGAAATGACAGTAAATCTAGCTGACTTGACTTTACCAGGCTGTTTATGATCAGGGCTGAAAATGGCTGGTGGGAAAAAAATGGTCTCAGATAGCCTACTTTCCAAAACCAGTTTTCTGTAGTAAAATTATAAATAGGCTGTTATGGTTTCTTTGCTTGTGAGTAGTACATATTCATCTATTTTCAAAACATAATTCCTGCATGAAAGGCTTGAAAAATGTCATTAACATTTTTATTCATTCAGCTGGTGGTGGAACAGCATGTACTTAATTATCCTCCAAAACAAAAGAAAAAATGCATAACATTTCGATCTTCAGACGGGTGGAAGACTGTACATTATTAGACATTTGAATAGAATTGAAAAAAGTTACACTTTCTTAGTGTTACTATTTCTTAGGTGCCATTTAGCATTCTGGTGTGTATGTGCACATTACTATAAATGTATTAGGCTTTAAAACAAAGAATGCAAATGTATTTCCTTGGTCGAGTTTCTTAGACTAAGCTTAGCTTTACTATTATACTTACATAATTAAAAGTGGCCCCTGGTCTCCACTTGGTCAGAGTGATTCTTATGGCTATTATTAATGGTCTTCTAAACACAGACTCATTTTCAACCTTTTATTGCTTTTTATTTCTATCTCTGCTTTGTACATAGTGTGTGTTGTTTTCTGTTTGAGGGAGCTGCTGACAATAGTGTAAAGTTTATTAAAAGGAAAAATTTTCAAGGCTATTGTCCGACATATCTACAGTCCCTGCAGAAAAGGTTGAAGAGAACACCAAGAATTATAGATTAGAGACTAAAGTAAGGAATTGTAAAGGAGATGAAGGGGTAACATGATTAGTGGGTCTTTGTATTGCTGTAAAAGTGTAAAATTTGGTAAATAAAACTTAGCTACAATTTGAGTCATTAAATTTTAATCTCTTTATATGCCACTATTAAAACAAAGAGAAAATAAATCTTAACATTAATAGAAGCATCAGGAATTTTCTGTTACATTTGAGTTATAGAGAACCCACTGCTATTATTTCCATTTTGTCAAGGAAAGTCTGTATCCTGCAATAAATACATCAGCACAATACTTTGATAATTATGACTATGATAAATTATTACATAGGGAAAGACAATATTAGCCTTCAGGGGCATACATTGAAAAAATTTTATAAAATAACAAAACAAAACCAAAAAATATGCATATGTGTAATGATCAAATATGCACTTTACAAAAAAAGTTCAATTTTTGTCATTTATGAGCTGGGCATGGTAGTGCCTCTTTCTTTTGTCTATACAGTAACCTCTCAGTTTTATGCAGATCAGCATTCGTAGATTCAGTCTTATGCTGATTTTTCTGAGAACTGAACTGTAATACCGCCACCAGTCCAGGGGTGGCGGTAATACACTGAAAAGTTGTCAAACGTCATAAAAAGAAGAAGAAACCTGCTGTAGCATGGCTGCTCCGTGTCTTGTCCTCGTATTTTAGTGTTTTTAATTGTTATCTCAGTTTATTTTGAATTAGTAAGCTGTGCCCTGTCCATACATGTTGATAAAGAGTTATTTCAACGTTTCTTTTGTGTACGAGTGTTTGTTTTTGCTCGCTGTATGCTTTTTTGTTTTTGCTCGCTGTATGCTTTTAATGCTAACTGCTAATACTAAATGTTTTTTAAGCAATAAAGTTCTCTGATTTTGATTATTTATTTACCCTTTTGTTTAACGGTAATGCATTAAACTGAGTTTAACATGAAATTAAAGTGTTCTGGGAGCATAGTTGGGGGCATATTTAAGTTTTACACTATACATTTTTAGGTATTTTTTACTATGCGGTCTTCCACTATATGCATGTGCTCTTGGAACGTAACCCCAAGGGTTTACTGTACATCATATTTATATTCATTGCTGTTACATCCTGTGTGTTTTCTTCATTAAGGAAAGCAACAGCAAATGCTTGATAGCTTGATACTCATTTTTTACTACAAACTTTCTATTTGACAGTGTGGTGTTCTTACCTTAAGCTTTATGACACACTGCTTTGTCATGGTTTTAATTATTTAAAGGAACTACTTTACAAACATTTCAAGTGTGTGGTCTCCAGACTATCCATAGTGGTTGATTTTCTTATCCAAGCATTTTCTGCCATAGACCCACAGGATCTCAGTTATTGGTTATGATAAGTGATGCTTGGATTTAATTTGTTATTTGGTATTGTCTTATTATGTTGTTGGAATTCCATAATTTGTTGTGTTTTTGCTGGGAAAACAAAACAAACTCAGTTGCTAAATATCACTGTATGACATATGTGCATGTCAGCAGTTCATTTTGAATACCTGAAGTACTGAAATAATAGATGAGTTGTTACGTACTGGAACATATATAATTTTAAGATTATATTTGGCAGATGCAGTATCGTGTTTTTTAATCTCCTTAGTGCTTTTTTGCAGGTTTTCAGACCAGTCAGCAGTGGCTATAGCCCTACTCCCAGAAGCCTGTCTCCTAAAAACCCCACTTCTTATGAGTCCATCAAGAATGGCAATTCAAGGCCTGTGCCCCAGTACAACAACTCTGCTAACATGTACGCAAACAATGACACTGGTGCCTTACCCAAGATATTGACCAGCCTCAGTCTCAGCTCCTCACACAGGTAAATCATGAAATCTAAGCTGTAAAGAGTAGTTCTCCGACAGTCTCCCTTCCTAAACAACTCAAAGAATCTCTTTCTTTCTCTGTCTCACACACACCTACAGAAAAGTAAGCCCATTCTCTGTTTAAAGGCTTAAACCTGGAGCCCAATGGTAGAGGATTACCATTCAGGCATGCTTTTGGATTAGCTGGTAAAGCACCTGGGCATTTATCGGTCTGCACTGGGGTCTCAGTCTGCAATGTGTGTCTATGCTAGGCAAAATACTAACGCTAGCCAGACAGCAATCCCATCCATCTTTCTCTCCATTGTTTGCTCCCTGGTCTACATCCGACACCAGCAAACTACCCAGCTTGGGTTCAGAGACTGCTGTGTTTTTGTTATTATGGAGACATGGCTCAGCACCAGTGTCCCGGACATGGCTATGCAAATTAGCAACATGCAAATGTACCATAGTGACCGTGTTGTGGAACCTGAGCACCAAGACAAGTGTGTTTACATCAATACATCAGTGTGTAAACACTGTGCTGACCTCAAGGTCCACAGCTCCCCGCTGCTGAAGTATGTGACTGTTAGATGCAGGCCATTTTATTTACCGAGGGAATTCGCCACTATATTCATAGTCACAGTGTACATCCCATTCAGTGCTAATGTTAACAACTCGTTGCCCGAAATGTATGGAGCTATCAGCAAGCTCCAAAATAACCTGAACGACAGTTTATTATTTTAACACACTTCTTTAACACTACTGTAACACTTCTCCTTCCACCGTTAGAGGTGCATAGAACCAGTTTATACAGTCAAGTTCTTACAATCAGAAATGGTACCATGAAGCAGGGTTATCTGATGATTTATGCTGTCATGTCAAAAAATGCCACCGTAGCGCAAATTGACTGCAGAGTCCATCAATTAATTCCTCCATGTGGAAAAATGCTCCTTTGAAGCTTATAAAACTCCCAGCGTCCCAAGGCAGCACAGATTACTAAGTATGGCGCTGAATCCCAAGACTGTGAAACTGGACATGTGCAGAAGGGCACGGTAGCACATCTTGATGGGTAACATGTTCCAACAGAACACCAGAACGGGTTAAAGTCACATGGTGTGATTAACATTTTTATCGAAATTAACACATTAATTCAACACCCCTTATGAATATGCATCTGTTTATTACACTCTCTGACTCTGTCCTGTTGCTCTAGGAGTGGGTGATGTGGCCAAGATACAGTTAAATCACAATTTTGATTTTATCATGGTATTTATATTGATTTGTAACTATAGATGTTTTTTACTATTCTGCAAGTTGCTGAACAGTACAACCAAACTATTTTCCTTTGTAAAAAAATATTGTCCTGAAGAACTAAACAGCATTTAGGCTAAATAACATTTTGCCAACATGTTTACTTAAAGCTAAATAAATACTTAATGTTACTTCAGAACAACAAACCAACGAGAACAAAAAAAATGAAAACGGTAAACAATGAAAAGGGCAACTAGGCAACTATTACTGGCAACTATTACTGAATTATTCAATACAGTTATTTTAACATGACAAAGTGCAATACTGTGTCTAAAATTCGATTATAGAAAAACCATCAACTAAGGAACATGTATTTCCAGCATCCTTTTTAAGCATTTATCAGAACTGCAATAGATAGATAGAATATAGTTTTTATAGACCAAGGGTTGGCAACTTTTAACAGTCAAAAGCCATTTGGACCCGCTTTCCACAAAAGAGAAAACACTGGGAGCCACAAATACTTTTTGACATCTAAAATAAAGGTAACATTACATATATTGTTTTTTACTTTTATGTTATGTGTACAGGCTTGTATGTTTCTTGTGACCATTTAGAACTGTTAAATAACACAAAAAATTAAACATATTGTATTTTAATGTTACAAGATCACAATAATTTTCAAATTTTGAACTACAATAAAAAAAAAATGAATAAAAAAATAGTTAACACCTGTTAACACAGCTGACCGCGTCAATTGATATAATTTCACCAGAATCAGAATCGCGTCTATTGGCCTATTTGAGCAGCCATTATAGGTGTAGCCATTTAGCCACTGTTCTAGTGTTAAATTATTATTTTCAAAAGTCACAGGAAGCCACAACATAAGGATGAACAGTTGCAGACCCCTGATATAGATGATACTACAATCTCTCTGCAGATCATCAGTACATAGATCGTCTTCACAATCTCATTGTCATATTGCCCACCCCTATGTTGCTGTTATATTTCCACATATTTATATTTATCATATTTATATTCATTGCTGTTTATCGCTGCACATGTAACCTCTTCTGGTCTCTGCTGCAAGAGTACAGTACCTGTCAAACAAAATACTGTTTTCATCCAGACATTGGCTATTGTTGATTGCACTGACTATTTGGTTGTCTTGAATCATAATTGTACCTTACAATTAACCTAAATATAATTATAAAATTTATAATTTGTCTGTTAAATTAGTGAAAAGGAATAGAGCAGAGCTAGCAGTGCATAGTTTTAATAATAATAATAATAACAATAACAATAATAATAATAATAATAATAATAATACATTTATATACATTTTTTTAATTAAAAAATATATTATTTATAGCCGTCTTTCTGGCACCCAAGGACACTGTACTATAAAACAAGTGCTACAGAGAGTAAAAACAATAATTACAGACAAGATTATAAAACATTTAATTTACGCCATTTAGACCAAATGAAGATTCCTGAAAAAAGGAAATTAAGTTAGATTACAAAATAGCGAAAGAAGTAATTTTTATGAAAAATAAATGTGCTATGGAATCAAGACTTACCTCAAAAGTCTGGCCATTATCTTTATTTTCCTAAGCCCAGAACCTCCACTGCAATTCTCTGGCAGTCATAATGGTTTCGATATGGAGTCTGACGTCTACAAGATGTTGCAAGATCAAGAAGAGCCATCCTGTGTACCCAAACAGTCTGGGTCATTTAAGTACCTGCAAGGAATGCTGGAGGCCGAACATGGAGGTAAGCAAAACTGACAAATTCTTAACTAAGCCAGGATGGACCTATATGGTAGCCATATCTGGATTTTCCAAATCCAAATTGGTAATTATTCTGTTTCCCATGGGCCATTCTATATCAAGACATATCATGTTCTGACAAAACATTGTTAAATATGTATCCTGTTAATAATTCATGTTAAAAGTGATTAAGAAATACAAAACTGACCTGACAAAACTTCTGCATTGCTCTTAATCCTTTCTTGTTTTAGTTTTCTAATGCTAAACAGTGACAGTTGCATTACAGAAATGAGAAATCTCTGTCATCTACCTATGCAAACAAAGTGTTGACCACAAGCTCCGTTTTACAAACCCAACCCTAAATTTTCTTTACGAAGTTTTCTTTGTAAAAACATTTCTCTCCAATAATAGTGGTGTGTTGGAAAAGGCCAAACTGTGCTGGAAACAAAACAGAAAATACTGATGATACATCAATCTATCATACAGTGAGTAACATAAGTATTTGATAACCCTGCGACTTTACAATTTCTCCCACTTATAAATCATGGAGGGGTCTGAAATTCACATTTTAGGTGCATCCCCACTGTGAGAGACATGTAAAAAAATTCTGGAAATGACATTGATGATTTGTAAAGAATTAATTTGTATTGCACTGCTGCACATAAGTATTTGAACACCTGAGAAAATCAGTGTTAATATTTGGTACAGAAGCCTTTGTTTGCAAGCTTTCCTGTAGTTCTTTACCAGGTTGCACACACTGCAACAGGGATTTTGCCACACTCCTCCACACAGATCTCCTCTAGATCTGTCAGGTTCCGAGGCTGGCGCTGAGCAACACAGTTTTGGCTCCCTCCAAAGATTTTTGATAGGCCACTACAGAACCACTTTGGGTTATTGGCATGTTGGAAGTCCCAGCCACGACCCATCTGCAGTACGCTGCCTAAGGGAAGGAGGTTGTTGCTCAAAATCTCACAATACATGGCACCATTCATCATCCCCTTAATGCAGTGCAGTCGTCCTGTCCCCTTCGTAAAAAAGCATCCCCAAAGCATGATGTTTCTATCCCCATGCTTCACAGTATGGTGTTCTCCTACTTCTTTTTCCTCCAAACACAGCGAGTGAAGTTTAGTTCTATTTTACAGGAAATAAAAGAATAGTGAGGAGCTGAAGGTTTTCTCAGAAATTCAGACTAGTATGCATGTACATACTCTAAGAAAAAATCTGCAGCATGCTAATATTTTTGTGTTCTGACTCAAACATCATACTGTTATTTCTTAATAGCAATGCCAGGACAATAAAATTATCTAAATATAAAGACTTATGTAAAACATAAAAGTGGCATAAAATGTGCTTACAATCATATTCAAAATACACAGACGCAAAGACAATAGCAATATAAAATGTAATATTTTTTGTAATATTTATCACAATAAAAGTAAAAATAAAGCTGAGTAAGAGATTTACAGTAAGAGAGATGGATATAAATCCTATAAATACAGTAAATCATTCAATTCAACTCAGTTCATTTTTATTTGTAAAATATCAAAAAGCAGCTTTAAAGAATCCTAGTCCAAGCCCCTGTCAGCAAGCCAAGGGTGAGAGAGGTGAGGAAAAACACCCTAATGCTGGAGGAAGAAACCTAAGGAGAAACCAAGACTCAAAAGGAGAACTTATACTCGTCTCATTCTCTCATCGTTCTGAAGACTGTGAAAACGAATCTATGGACACTAGCAATAGAAGGCCTTCGTGTACAGACTTAATCACTGCAAAACAGATTTGCTGTCTATGACTAACAAAGTTAAGTGTCGTTAGAGTCTGAGTTTAAGAGTCTCTAGTGCATAGCAATCGAAACAATCATCTCCACTGTGTCATGTTTCTCCATATCTTTAAGGCACCATATTTAAATAAAGGAAATAGGCACAAGTGCCGGAAACAAAATTCAAAACAAGAACAAGGGGAGAAAGGAGCCAGTATGATGGTGGACTGACAACTCAAACATGAACACAAACCCTTAAATACATGAAAAACAAAACCCCACAGCCAGTAACCAAACACAAACACTAAACTCGGCTGGGACAAAACAAGCCGGCCTCTAGCATACCGGAACATGACAGTAACCCCCTCTTACGGTGTACCACAGGGGCACCAACAGGCCAACCAACCACTTTAAGGGTGGAGGAGGGGTAGGAGGAAGGGTAAGTGGCAGGAAAGATGTCCTGTGGGCCGCCTCTTGACAGACTCCATCCTGGCCGGCATTCCACAGGGCCAGGATGGCCCGGGTGGGTCCCATGGTCCCTTCTTTTGAGGGTTCTCCTCCAAGGTCCCGTCCGTGTCCTCATTGACTGAGCCCCCTCGTAGAGCCCTCTCCCCTCCAAGGACACGCTTCCAGCAACACAGGGGGCCCTGGTCCCCCCAGGGCGTTGGTGGACTGTGCGGTGGCTCCCTCTGCCTATTCTTGGGAGCACAGGCTTCAGCACTCTCACCTGGGGCAGTAGCAGGCCGGAGCCTTGTCTTTGTTGTTGGCCAGAGCCTCTCCTTTGTTGTTGGGCAGAGCTCGGTGCTGGTGTGGGCCAGAGCATTTGTGCTGGTATTGGCCAGAGCCTCAGTGCTGGTTAGCCTCTGCTGCTCAGCTATCATGGCAGCCTTAGTGCTGTAACCGAGAGTAGTTTCTGTGGTGCTGTGATCAGGAGTAGCTTATGTGGTTCTGCGACCGGGAGTAGCATCTGTTGCGGTAGTAGCTCCTGTGGCTCTGTGACCAAGTGTAGCTTCTGTGGCGCTGCAACTGAGAGTAGCTTCGACCAGGAGTAGCTTATGTGGTTCTGCGACCGGGAGTAGCGTCTGTTGCGGTAGTAGTTCCTGTGGCTCTGTGACCGAGTGTAGCTTCTGTGGTGCTGCAATTGAGAGTAGCTTCCGTGGCCAGGGGTCGCAAAATCACTAGCCCGACGTCCCGGGGCTATTGTGTCTTCGAGTCCAGATACCAAAATCTATCTCAGCCCTGCCCGTTTGGCTATCATAGGAAGGGAAAATGTATGTCAATGCTTTTGGATTCTTTCGCAAACGTAGCTGGGTAATTATGTCATTTCGGGCATTGATGAGCCACTGTCAGTATGTGAAATATTGAAATCGTTTTTGAATTCACACGTGTTTTTTACTTTCACTTTGCGATCGCGCAAACTGTGTACCCCTTTTTCACTGCACTGGTTCCCATGCCGGTTCCCAATGTTAGAACCAGACAATTTTGGAACCAATTTTTTCCAAAGAAAAAAATTGGTGCCGGTTCCTAACAAGTACCGAACCGGCGCCTAAACTCTGCTGGTCTCGTAGCGAGAACCCGTGACGTCACGAGCGGTGGGCGGGGTCTTGCACATAATTGTTGTCTATGTCGATCTCTTTAACGATAACAACCAGCCGAATACGCTGCATTTGGATACTGAAATAAATCCTCAAAATTTGGAGAATAACCAGCAAGCAGGAACTGAGTTCGGCCATGTTTGTTTCTGTTGAGTGGTCGTGGCCTGTCACGTATTCTCATGTGGCTCCCGCTGAGCTCCTGTCTGGTGTAAATGCAGGTCAGTTCTCGGCTGGTTCCCAGTTCAGCACTGGCTGAGCACCAGAACCGGCTCCTGGCACCAGCACCAGTGCAGTGGAAAAGGGGTGTGAGGGTGACACGGGAGTAAATTTTTAAACTTCTCCTGTCCTACACCCACAAAAAAAAATCTCATCCCATCCCAATCCCAATCCCATAAAAAACTGAGGGAAAATCCCGTCCTGTCCCTGAACTCCCATTCCCTGAAACTAGAGGGTTTTTTTTTTTTGGTTGGAATCGGTCAGTTACAGTAAATTAAATAAGAGTACAGATCACAACATGCCCAGCTTAGTTGAACAAAAACCAAAACATAGTTTATTTTCTTGAACTGAAAGTC
>JBBJLR010054874.1:0-11590 GCA_037577145.1 Brachypetersius gabonensis
ATCAGAGCAACATGGCTCTCATAACACCTGAGCAGTGCCACAGACTGATCCACTCCATGCCACGCCGCATTGCTGCAATCCAGACCAAAGGAGCCCCAACTAAATATTGAGTGCTGTACATTCTCATACCTTTCAGTTGGCCAACATTTCTAAAAATCCTTTTTTTGGTCTTAACTGATATTCTAATTTTCCGAGATACTGAATTTGGGACTTTCATTAGTTGTCAGTTAAAATCGTCAAAATGAAAAGAAATAAACATTTGAAATACATCAGTCTGTGTGTAATGAATGAATCTAATATACAAGTTTCACCCTTCGAATGTAATTACTGAAATAAATCAACTTTGTCATGATATTCTAATTTTATGACCAGCACCTGTTTGCTTAATCATGAAATGTTTTATGAACTGACTCAAAGCAGCATCTTCCTCAAAATGACATAAAAAAATTAAATGCTTTAACCTGTTAAAGAATATTTTGAATTCCAGTCGTATGCACATCAATGCATTTTTGTCACATGGTGCTTTATTAATAAACAAAGAATTTTCACAGATTCCTTTTTATCTTTTTTTTTCAGTGAACTAGTTTGGACTCTGTATGGCTCTGCATGGTGTGATAGTTACGCCATTTTTGATCTTTAAAAACTAACTCTTTTTAATCGTCAAAAATAATTGCTAGATTACTTAATTGATAATAAAATAAATCGTGATAGCTCCAGTCTAAGCACAGTTCCAGGTTAATTGATGGCTGTATTGAGGTTCCACATAAGCTGGGCCTAAGTTTGTTGAGTCTGACAACAAGACCAAAATCTTGCAATCCCACTGGTTGTGTTCTCTTCTAGAGAAAACAGCTGCATCCCGTGCTGCATCATACAGAAGGGCTACAACTTGCCTGGGAGTGTTATGTGTTCTCCTACTTGCAGGTGTTGTGGGAATGAGTGTGTTCAGTAAGTATGAGCAGGCCTGCCCCTCCTCATTTAGTTTTGCAGGTCAAATTCACAGATTTAGTCTAAGCATCAGTACTCAATTCTATCGAAAGGTGTCAGCCAGGACTAGGTCCAAAACCATATTTAATCGTGTGTGATACAGCATCATTTTCTTTTTCTTCACAGACATCATCCATAGTTCTCAGTACAGTAATGTCTTGGTGAGGAAACTTCAACAGCTAAATGTCACTCACACCAACTCTTTGATGCTGATAAATCTCACCATGGCTGCTAGCGATCAATTGCTAAAAGCCCTGAACTGCAACTTAACTAACGACAACCGTCTTCTGCAGGCACTTTACAAAAATGAGAGCACGGCTCTCAAAAAAGTGCAGGCTGAAAAGAAGGCACTAGAGAAAGAGAAAGAAGAGCTGGCTATACAGAGAAACCAGTTAAACAACACTCTGAGAACCATCGCTCAAATGAAGAATTTTCAATCACATGCATTCTGTGAGCTCACTAATGGAGGTACAAGAAGCTCTTCATCAACACTCCAAAAGTTACTTTTCTTGGAATATGGATTCATCACATTCGGTGCATTTATAATACCATACCATTCTATAAATAATCAAATCTGTTAACTCTTGCAGAGATCCACTGTGAGCCCTGTATGAAGAACTGGATTCAGAATGGGTCCAGCTGCTACTTCTTCTATAATGGGTTACCCTGGAGAACCTGGAAAGCGAGTCAGGAGAATTGCAATGAAATGGGAGGAGACCTAGCCGTCATAGATAACAGAGAGGAACAGGTGAACTTCCAAGTGCAAATTCATTTACATCAGCCCCCCTGCTTTGTGCATTTTAGGGTTTTTCTTGCTCCCAACACACGTGGTTCAGCTCCGGGTCCACTTACCTAGTTTACCGATTTGAACACAGGTATTTAAAACACTTTAATTATGGACACTATGTTGATGCCAGGAGGTACTAAATATAATTTTGTTAAGATTTCTTTCTGCACTTCATTTGCTTATTATTGCATGAACCGTTCTGGTGTAATATCACACACAACTGAACATTATGTAAATATCCCTTAAACACATTCAGGAATTCATCATGCTGCACACTCCTGTTTATTATGATGAGTATCATGGATACTGGATCGGACTTTACATAAACAATAATAACTGGGTCTGGACCACTGGTAGTAAACTTGAGAACGGGTAAGAACTCAGCTGGCACAAAGTTATTGAGGAAAGACTCTGAATTAGTGCATATTTGCTGGTCCTGAAGTGCAGTTCTCTAATTTCCAGATTCTGGATTACACCCCCAAGAAAAACGGATGGTACTTGTGTGATGACAAAACCCACGAGGAACACTCGAGAAAGCTGGCAGGCAACCTCATGTTCGATGTACAATAAATATGTGTGTGAGATGAGTGTGCTGGAATGGCCAAGTTAAATCTAACTATGTCGGCCTTACCTGCCTACTTTTTTAAAATACAAAGTACCCTTACATGTTCAAAATGATTCAAAAATGAATTCTGTGATGCTAATGTCTGCCACTTCTGCTGCTCAATGACCAAACGCAGCTTAATGTTTAGCTCATCTTAGCTGGTAGAGATTTTGTTGTGATGCTCATTTTACCATTTAAAAATCTTCTTTTTGCTAAGATGCAGGAACGCCAGTCCATATGGATGTGTTGTCTGCGTGAATACTTCTGCACCAAACAATAAAAACATGAGGACAAGGCCTTCACGCTGTTCTATTTTATTCAGTGTTCATAATTCATTTCATGACTAAAAAGAGTCACTGGTTAAGACAATATCGGCTTGAGACAAGCCTGAAAAGATCATTGAGCACATTCAAGCACCTGAAGAGACCTGATGTTTTTATGCATGCCTCATTACATTAAAAGTTAAGTGTAAATAATTTAACCAGGGATATAATTTCCTCTATTCCTAACAAATCATGAGTCACAGCACATTAAAAAGCACTAAGGCAAGATAAAAGTGTCTTCCGTTAAGGTGAATTCAGAGACCACTACTCATCACACCACAAATAGAATGTACTTTCCATGGCACTTATCTAGCACTGTTCAAAAAGTTAATTAACTAATTCTTTTGTTTCTTTTTTTTTCTTCTTTTTCTTTTCTGAGAGATCATCTAATAACTCTTTCAACCACACCCTCCTGTTCCTCCTCTCTGCATCGTTTTTTCTTCGATTTTGATTTCTCTCTCTCCGGAGAGGTTGTTTCAGTGTCCTCTGCCTCTGGACTCAGTTCTAGAGCACTAGACGTTAAAATGTGGGGAGATTCCAGTTCTGTGATGGAGGCCTTGTCTCTGCTAGGCTTGGATTTCTTTTTCTTCTTCTTAGGGACACGGTCACATGCAGGTTAAAACACAACACTGCCCTGTTCCTCTTGCTCCTGTCCACAACTCTCTGTAGTATCCTCATTCTGTCCTTCCTCCAAAGCAGTTACTTTTTCAGAGTGTTTCTTCTTTTTCCTCTTCGTCTTCTTGGAAACTCTGTCGCCAATCAGTGGATTACGTTGTTTCCTTACGTCAGTTTCCTTACGTTGCTGAAAGCTCTCTGCCAAATCCTCATCCAGTATGACAGTGTCCACTCCATCCTCAGGTGCCATCACCATTTCTAAATGTTTCCTCTTTTTCTTTCTCTCAGTGTTGACTGGCCCATTGCTGTCCAGTAAATCCTCTGGTGTATCTGAAGGTTGCTCCTTGGAGTGTTTCTTTTGCTTTTTTGCCATTTCACCATTATGGTGGATCTGAGGAGCTTCTTTATTGGTGTTTTCCTGGGTACAACTCTTTGAGAGTTCATACGAGCTCTGCTCCTTCTTCCGTTTCTTGTGCTTGGTCTTGACCACTACATCCTGATCTAATGTAGAGCCGATCGAAGTGGGGACATCTTCACTCTGAGGCGTATTTTTGTCTTTCTGATTCTTCTTGCCATATTTTGCCATGAACTCTTGTTCTTGCTGCTCCAGTCTGGCTAATTTGGCACTCATTGTATGGCCATGCCTGGCACCTCTGGGGTAGGCAAATACACAAATAAAGAAAAGTTTTGTTTAAAACTTAAATATCCATAGCATGCATTAAATGAAGAAGCAGTTAAGGGATTTCACAGAGCAATTTGAGGTATATCACAGAGTTCTGCATGTTCTTATTTTAAAATTACTGGGGAACTAGTTTACTGTGCTTACTTGTGTGCAGTGCGTCCTCCACAGGCTTTCATCAGTGCTTCATCTGATATCCTACAGGTTAGAGGACAAGTATACTGACAGTGAGAAACACCAACAAACACTGACATAAAGAACATGCGACTGATAAGAAGTGATGAATAAAAACATGATCAAAAGAATAGTGTTTTGGTAAACTGTTCCTACATGTTGCAAAAGTTAAAAAAAAAAAAACAAGATGAATCTTTTTGCATCAATTCATTCAGTTTTGATATTCCTGTGCAAATCTTTGATAAGTGGCTCAATTGCTCAGTAGAAATTATTCAACAAATGTAAAATATTCTATTCATAACAACATAGGTTTAACTGGTATTGTCTGTGTATGGTGGAAGTATTGAGACAATTGCATTTGTAGTCTAAGCCTTATATTTACTTGGTGGTGCTGGAAAGGTCTAGCTTTTCATCATCATCAGAGGTGCTGCTGTCATCTGAGCTGGACGATTTCTGTTCAGAATGTTCCTGCCCTGCGAGAAGAGTGGCAGACTAGAAAAGATGATAGAAAAAAAAAAAAAGATTAAAGGCGAGGTCACATCAAAACTGATTGGACAATTTTCCTATACATAAATTCACTTAACAACAGGAACGTTATGCTGTTTACTAGAGTAGCAGCCTTCTCCAGCATGTCAAGACAAAGGAATCTCTGAGAGTCATATAGTTAAAGCTATAAGTAATGTTTTATTAATTAAATCATTGACAAGTGATGGTTCAAACTACACCAAAGACTGAAGTAACCTGAGGATTTGCATAAGATATCCAAACCCACACAACAGGTTTTCTCTATAAATTAACTTGAATTATAACTTTAACAACAAGTTTTATTAATTCCTTGTGTTTCTTAAAACATTAACACACTTGTGGTGTTAAATCACATCACTCTTCCATTTTTTTGCTCTGTGTGTTCTGTACCTTAACAAAGCATCCATATAGGGTAGCCTTGTTTAGTAGAGCTTTGCGTGGTTTCTTGTTCGAGATCATTCCCTCCTCTTCTTCTCCCTCCATTTTCTTCACCACCACACCATCCTATCCCACAGTGAAAAAAAGTTCTAAACTTAATCCACTGCACAGCAACTCAGTTTAGAGCAGACATTTAAACTTAAAAACTTAATACAATGCAAAAGCCCTCAAGTGTTCGGTTTGTAGAGTTTATAAAGTTATATGAAATATAATTACACCTTCAATTTCCTTCAATTAAAAAGATACTAACCTGTCCCGACTCCACTGTTAAGCTGGAAGAAGTCTTATTAAAGACATGATCCCACCAGCGAAATGTGAACTGCTCACTTTCTTTATGGCCAACCTGCAAGGACACCACAAACACCCTCCTCATTAACTGACACAGCTACACTGCTGCAGATGACATTTCACAGACAAAAGAAAAACACCCCAGAAATTACACCTGCAACACTGAATGTCCAAAAGTTTAAAGACGCAGCTTCCCTCGGTTTTGTTGCAGTGACTCCAGAGAATAGTTCACATACAGATCTACACACATACAATGTGCAGTAATATGCAACCCTGAATTGCACCTTAGACTGTGCCATGGCTAGAAGGTAGAATAAATCGACAACTATACAAAAATGTATACAACATTAAATACAAACTATTGCCCGAGTATTTCCAGTGAAGAATAAATAGGAGATTGACATTGTTCAAATGATGAATGATCAGAAAAGAAAACACTATGGTATGGGGGGCCTCCTAGTCCTGGAGGTCTACTATCTGCTTTCACACACCCACATCAACTCAATAATCAGTTGCCTAGTTGGATCTGATTTGTTGGGAGTAACAAAAACACCTAAACATGCAGGCCAGTAGGACTACTTTTTTATTTTTAGCAATGTTTTAAGAAGCTGATTTCACTCACAGAGGTGATATCTATACTTGTGAACAGACAGTGTGCATGTACAGGTCACGGAAAACACAATTCCTTACCCCTCCCTTGTCACATTTCACTTTGACTTTAATAGCCTCGGAGATGCCATTCTCATCCTTTCCTAGACCTTTCCCTAAGATGCAGGAGAGGAAGTGTTAAAACATCAATGGTTCAGTGAACAGTAACTTCAAGTAACTTCAGAATCAGCAAACCAATTGTTTTGTTGATCAATTGTTTATGGTATGACTGCAAATACAAGAACAATATCAAATATAAAGTCTTAACAAATCCAATAAAAAAACTCAGTATGAACAAAAATGAGTTTCCAAACCACTGTGAGTTTCCCAGTTCATCTCACCTACTCTTCACACACGAGTCAGGTGTGTGTCTGCGGCTCAGTTAATGTTACCTCCAGTAAGTAGGGTATTTTATTCACTTTAAATAAAGCGATTCTCTTTAATGTAGTTGATGCACACTCATTCATAAATTAGTTGCGGCAAAAATGCTGCTTACCGATGTAATTTTCCATTAATCTACTATATGGAAATTTATATATTATATAATATAGTAATATATTAAAATATTACTTATCTAGTTAACGTTAGCTTGTTGCATAGTGCACTGCAACTAAGGTGCATTGTGTAATTTGTGACGACTTGGCATAATGTTAACTTACCGTTAACGGCCACAATTCGCATATTGTTTAGCTGTGCATTTACTAAATGAGCACTGTGCTACGGCCAAACTGACACCACTGTATTTTTTTGTATAATCAATTTTTATTCTGTTCCTAAGTGTCTTTATTCATTTTAAATACATTTTTAAACCTTTTTTTAATTCCTTGTTTTTATTTATAAGTACAATTTGACAGCATTATTTGTGTCCTCTTCAATAATTGCTCATGAGAAATTTGACATTTTATATTTATTGTTCCCTCCCCTCCCCCTACTGTTGAATGAAATTTACGCCCATGACGGTAAGACTATTGCATAGCACGTAATGCTACTATTTTAGTAGCAGGTGAGATTGTACAACATTGTGCAAAATAATGCACATAGTGATGCGCGCAATGCAGCAGGTTATTGCACAGGTTTTTGTGTGGATGTTGACAAAGTGATGAGTTACAGAGTGTGACCAAAGCTTAAATAGCTCACCTTGTTCCCAGCCATGTCGGAGCAGCTGCTGCTCTGCAAATCTCAGCCCCCTACCCTTCTCCTGGGCTGCCACTGCCATGTCAGGAGTTGTCAGAGAAGAAACCTTTACTGTAACTTTACTTTTGATTTAATGAGTCACTGAAGTTAGCCACCTTAGCTAGATCCCAGCTTCACTTTCCTTACTGTGAAGTATCGACGTTTACTCATGTCACTCATGACACAGTTTGAAAGAATCAAAAGGCACCAGTCTCTCAATTCATCTGTTGTTGAGGAAAAACAAAGAAACGGTCTTTTCTACGACTATTTTACAAGAACACAAACCATGTGTTACACGTGCGCCGACGCTCCGGCCAAAATGCACATCCGGGCTTTGTCAGAGACGTCACTCGCAACGAACCAATCAAAACCGAACATACAGGACGAGGCTGCCGCCACCTGCAGTCCGCGCGTTATTTCACATGCAGACTATACTAGTCTTAGGCACCTGAGACAATAATATTTAAAGAGCAGTGAGTGTTTGTGTCACATTAATATTACTAAATAAAACTAAAAACGAATAACTAAAAATCACAAATATACAGTAAAGAGTGATTTCATGTATAGTATGTCAATGTGTTTCTTGCGGACTCAATCAGTCCTTCAATAAATGAAATCAGGAGCTGCTGATGGAATTTCATAAATCCAAACAACTACTGGAGGAACCGAGAAGAAATCTGGAACCGAACCTGTGTTCTCCTCACTAACTTACTAAGTCATTATTTTGAGATATTAAGTCGAACTTTTGAGATATTAAGTCAAAATGGTGAGATATTAAGTCGAAATTTCAAGATATTAAGTCGAAATGTCGAGATATTAAGTTGAAATTTCGAGATTTCAAGTCGATATTTTGAGATATTAAGCCGACATTTTGAGAATTATTTTGAGATAATGAAGTCATTATTTTGACTTAAATTATAGTGTTTTTTTTTATCAGGCTTGCGGAAACAGGCTTCCACAGGGTTTGTTTACAAAAAAGGTTTATGTAATAAAGACCGAGTAGAACATTTTGTGTGTTATTGGATTAAGCTTTCATTAAATCGATTAAATTGTGTATATCAGTACCTGTGACTTAGATGATCAGATCACTTTTTTTGTCCAATTTATGCAGAAAACCACAAAATTCCAAGGGGTTCACATACTCTTTACTTTGACTGTATGTGCATTGCACTGTTTTGCTGGCTGATATATTTCGCTCTTACCAGATATTGGTTGGCTTTAAAGGCAAGTGTTGCTAAATGTCAGATTAGTAATAGCAATGTTTGTGTAGTACAGGCTTTGCATCAGTATTGCCTAACTATATTGGGCAGCTGGTGGCCTGGTGGCTATGGAGTTGTCTGTGTGATCTGATGGTTGTGAGTTTGAATCTCAGGACTACCAGCGGCACCACTGTGGTGCCTCTGAGCAAGGTACTGTTCCCACACACAACTCCACCGGGCGCTGCATCGCTGACTGCCCACTGCTTCACGTGGAAAAAAGATTTCACACTGTGTGCTGTGGCATGTTCAATGTGACAGAAATAGCCACTTTACTTTTTTATATATTTTATATATTTTCCTGCAACTTAGTCTCATTATTAACTAATAATCAAGTCCTTTAGGAGCTGAATAAGGTGATGCAACAGGACAACAGAAATCTGTATTGTTCAGACGGGCATCAAGACTGAATTTGGAGACACCAGTATTCTCTTCTCTATTTGGGCCAATCACCAGTAAGTTGAATCAGACGTTCAGTAGCAGGAGAAACACTAAAGTGTCCTGACCTACAGTTCTCTAGGACTGTCTGGAATGTCTTCCAGTGAGCTATAAACCAGTGTTATATTCCAGTTGTGGAGAGTCAATGTCCAGCACAGTTTTGTAATGTCCCTGCTCAAATAGTCATGCTGCACCTGGAAACTCACTATTAAAATGTGAAGAAAAAAAACCCAGAGATATCTCCAGACTGTACTGCGCTCTGGCCCCTGGTTAACCTTTGTTTTAACCCTCTAGAGGTCGCAATTGCTGTACACTTAGCAAGTGTTCAAGATGTCCTTACTCCATAACAATACAGACCAATAGCAATATAATACTTTGTTGGGAGGAAAAAAGGCACCAGATGTTCTATTCATAACAGTTCCAGTGAGAGCTTTTCCAGGTTTGTGAGGAGGGTTAGTTAAAAGTTTTTACATTCAGGTCAGAGGCTCATGGAGCAAAGCATGGATCTTGGGTCTGCTGAAACTGCCATCATAAATTTCTGCTTTCGTCTGCTCCAGAACAATTTTTATATGCCATTAAATCCCAAAATGGCAGTAGGGATTGGGTATGCCACTGTTAGCTGTACAAGCATAAATAAACCATACAGCGCCTTTAAATACTGCCACTGGTTGCTGCTTCTGCTGAATTCAAAGTCAATAATTTGAGGTAACTGATAGAAGGAGAACAGGTTTTCGGTGGTTTGCTTTGCATGAGACACAGCCCTTAAAATATTGTTTTGCATCATTTTTTTCTAATGGGGGATTTTCTGTGTTGTGACTCAGACATATACAACCTTTTCAGCTTCCAAGCAAATACTACAAGAGGCTTGCCAGAGTATAAGACAAGGGTTTATCTCTTTATAAAAGAGTCAGCATAATTTCCTTTGTCTCTTCCTTTTCTCTGTATTAGGATGTGCTGCATAAGCAGTGTCACTGTCCTGGGTTTGACCTGTTTATCTTTAATAAACAGATAATGAGTGGGAAAAGAGCATTTAAAAACTGCACTTATCAGCACTGCGCCTACTGTTTTTCCAGGCACTCGGTTTCTCTGAGGCTTTTTAAAGCTCAGCTTTGATATGGATGTTGTTTAATTGAGGACATTAAGGCTGTTTGGTTAACCATTTCTGACCCAGCATTAAAGAAGAAGACATGGCCCCTTATTACACATGAGTATGTGTATATTTGATTACCTTTTGGTACTGTTGATAGCTTTCATTTAGTCAGATGCTCCTATTTAATAATGTCCACGGAATAAGAGTCTTCAGTCTTCATTTGAGTGTTTGGATAAGAGCATCACAGCTATAACTCACTTAAATACCATTTAAAGTATATACAGAGAAAATTCCCAAAGCAGATTGGCTGTTTACCTGGATTTGGTAAAAAACAAAAACGCAAACAAACAAACAATTAAACAAATAAAAATGTCTAAAATATACTTAGAAATGGGAGAAAAAAAAGTTAATTTAAAAAACAATTACAGCAGCCAAAGGTTCATTCTTAGTAAAACCTTCACGAAAGTTAAGTAAGTAAAGTAACATGGTCTTGGAATAGTGGCTTCATTATTGTCCTTCTCTTGTATAAACTGTAACTCTGAAGTCTAAAAGTAAGCTCAGCTGTAGCCCACCAGTCTTCGGACAAAGCAGGGAGGCGGGTGGGGGGTGTCTGGGCTCGGATTTGCCCAACAACACTTCAGCTCCCCCCTCCTGGTCCTTCAGTGCTACTTGTCACGGTTTCCTTCTCCATCTGAAGAGCAGGGAGAACAACAGAGAGATAGAAGCAGCTCTAGGTGGTCTGGAGCTCCACGATCTAGTTTTCTTCTATATGGACGTTTTCTTTGCTGTTGGATCAGAGGATCGAGTGGGAAAACGTGGTGTCCTTTGAGTCCTTTCGCATCTAGCATCCAAAACTTCGCAGCTGGAACGCGAATGCCACTTCTTCTCAAGTGAGGTAAGCTCTCAGTGCACGTTTAAACATGTTTAACCTAGTCCAGACAACCAGCAAACCACTGCAACTTCATAACGGGTTCTGTAGGTTAAACAAATGTTAAAGAGCTCTTCTGTTTACTTTTAGTGAAAACTGCTCAGCATCATACAAGGCTTTCTCAAGTTTCAGCCCTGCTGACCTACTTCTGCAAGCACGCTTTATTTCACAACTGCTTTAATCACCTTTCCTGCATTATGAAGTTATTATAGAAAGAGATAAAACACCAGAGTGCAGAGATCTTTGTAAGAACCTTTTGGAACAAACATATCTCTCTGGAGAACTTACCCAGCAGTGACCTCGGATTTCTTGCTCTTATTCATGGTAGCAAAGATCTCAAAAATAAAGGCAGGTAGCCCACAAAATAGGTGGATCACTACCACAGAACAAAACGAATTTTGCAGTCTTAAAACTAAAATGTGGTGTAGTGATACCGATTACAAATGCAGTGTTTTAAGGCATGATTGTTCTTTTAATTGTTTTTCTTGTCCACGATTGTTCTTATTGCACTGACAATTTTCTAAACAGTTTGGAAAAGACTAAAGTCTAAAGACTTTAGACTTTGGGGGGATGGTGGTGGCCTAGTGGTAGGATACTTGCCTTCGGATCAAAAGGTCACAGGTTCGAATCCTACCTCCAG
>JBBJLR010054884.1:0-11590 GCA_037577145.1 Brachypetersius gabonensis
GTTGAGTTTCTGAGTCTCAGGCAGACTGACCCACTTCTGTTCTCCTCCAGACTGCAGCGCTCCGGTTCTCTCTCCATCGCTGCAGTCTTCCTCTCCAGTGCCGTTCCCTGGAGCCCAGTTATCAAAGCACACAGACGTTCCACTCACCCAGTACCAGAACCTCAGGGTGCAGGTGTGACGCAGACCCAGCCACACGTGACTAGTGGAGGCAGTTTTAGCCACATTTGCCACCCAGTTCTGGATTTCCTCAGAGTGCACTGAGACCAGATCTACATGTCTCTCTCTGCAGTATCTGAGAGCTTCTCTCCAGGTCATGCTCTCTCTGATCAGAACCAGGTAATCTGGAGACAGTAAAGAACACACAGAGATTTCTAACTGATAAACATACTGAGATCTTAGTAAATTAAATCACAGTTAATAATACGGTTTAACCTGGGTAGAATCAGTTTTGAACCAGTTTAGAACCCTGGGTTTAGGTCAGCGTCTGCATCCCCCTAGTGGGCCTTGGTGGTACTGCAAGGGAGCTACTGGCCGTCTTTGTGCGTTTACATTTAGAATATTTAACCTTTTGTTGAAATAGGCAGTTAGCAAAACACCATTTTGAACATCAAAGATATATGTTTTTTGAAATTCTTTTGCACAAATTAAAAATTAAATCAAGATTGTTGATCCTTTTGGCCTCATGAATGACCCAGTAGCAGAAACATCAAGTTAGTCTTGTGAAGCATCTCTCATTTTAACAGTGTGGAAACCAGCATGGATAAATGGCTACAAACAGTATTTTTCAATATTCTGTATTTATGAAGTGGAGCTAAATCCAAAGATACATTTATTGTTTCTGCAAACCAGTATTTTCTGTCGAATACTGCACTGTATGAAAGTGTGTGTTGTATGAAGACTGTGAATGTGTGTTACAAACTTCCCTGTAAGTGCAAACATAATGAAGCAATGAAACCTAATTCTGAATCGGAAAAAGAAACGTACTGTTTCCGCACACGAACGGTTTCTGATCATCACAGTTGTAATCATGCCACTGGCTGAAATCGTCTGTCCCTGTCCGAAAAGCAGCACAACGTTCATTTGGATTGTCAGGTTGTTTTGGGCTCCAGTATCTGAATGAAGAGTTGCTCTGATCTGACCACGTCCATGAGTCTCTGAACAGACCGATCCAGATAGAGTTAATGGAATTAGGAATCTGACTCTCTTCAGTGGGGTTCCTCACACTGGTCAGGTCTGTGTGGCGCTCTCTGCAGAACCTCTGAGCTTCACGCCAGGTCTTCTCATCAGTAAAGTAGTGGTGAGTGTCATTTTCCCCTGAGAGACATTAACACATTTTCACACTTTACACTGTTTTTAAGCAGTAACTGTAATGATTCAGTGGTTGGAGTGTCAGAGTGTGTCACATTTGTACTTTCTGTATGAATTAATACTGTCAGGCTTCAGTTTCTTGGGTAATATTTATAATGCTTGAATGCAGCAGAGCATCATGTGTTTTTTCCTCTAAACACACTGTGTTTGTATCAGTCACACACAGATACACACACTTTTAACCATAGGTGCCAGAACCTTTATATAAGGATATCAATAGGGATGTGCACCCCCCAGCCCCCAACCACCCCTCTACGCTAACCCCCACCCAAAGTATGCCCAATGCCCCCCCACTTTAAAAAATACTCCAGGTACATAGAGTCAGTAAATCACACTTACCATCATAACAAACAAAGGAATGTTTCTCTTTACAGCCCTGAACACCCCAAGAACCTGCAGAGTACTTCACAGCACAGTCTGGATCACTGATCTGTGGGTCACTGTTGGGTGGGTCGCTCACCCAATTCCTAAACTCAGTCTCTCCTGGTTTGTAGTACTTTGTGTCCGCCAGTGACCACATCCACTTCTTAGTGTCTCCTCTCTGCAGTCCGATCCAAACAGCAGGGCCAGAAATGGAGGAACTCTTTAGGGTTTCATTCAGCTTCTTCATCTCTTCCATGCTGTGGACAGTAGCCAGGTCAGTGTACTTCTCTCTGCAGTAACTCTGAGCTTCAGTCCAGGTCTTGTTGATGTTTATAAAGTGATACTGAAGAGGGACACATGCAGACAGACTGCAGAGAACTGAGGAGAAAAACACACAGAGAAACTGTTCTATTACACCCCAGCAGAACACACACACACTCATGTACACACTCTACACACACACACACACACACACACATACACACACTCACACCTGAGAGGAGCAGAGTGGTGTCTCTGGTCCAGTCCATTCCTGAGGGAAAAAGGAATCTCTGTCAGTGTTAGAAAGAAGATTTCTGTGTTTCTCATCATAAGAGAACGGAAGAAGTCGTGTCTTGACTGTTGTCATAAACAAAATATTATCTGTATCCTCTTCAGTAATGAAACAGTTCATAAATGTCAGTCTGGGAAGAAATTCAGGTTAAACTCAAACCTGCTGGTGTTAGTTGCTCTGGAGTTTTGCTCTTCTTCCAGCGAGGCTCTTCCTCTTCTCTGATCTGGTGTGTTCCTGGACCTCACTTTATTCTTCTCTCCTCCTCCCATCTCAGGTCACATTACAGAAAACTATTTGCATCATGTGCAGAAACAAACACTGTATTCGTGAACCCATGAACAGGAAACTATGACTGTGTGAGAGGGTTCAGGTAAACATAATTATGATTTTATATTTTCTTTAATCTAAAATGTCTAAATAAGGTGCTATAAATACCAGGTTTCTCTGGTCAGCTTCTTTCATTCCACCAGACAAAAGCTTTGAGAGCACATAAAACATGTAGATAAACCTGAACTGGCACTGTTTTTAAAACCTTTTTTTCATGAATGGATGTGAATATGTTTGAATGGAATAAATGTAACTGGTAGAAAAACATGGACGTGTCGAGGGAGGGACAGACAGTTGCTCTTTGGTTTCTTTCCTTTGTTCAGTTGGAGATGTGAGTTCAAGGTCTAGCGCTGCAGACCCAGGCAGAGTCTAGTCACGCACAACTTTAAACCAAGTGTGCAGGACATAAGTCTTATTTCAACACTCCTGGGAAAGTGCTGGAACAAAACTATTATTCTGGATTTCTGTGGGTCTGTGTGCTGTGTGTATAAAACATAACTAATTATCTGTTTATGAACTAAATGTCATTTGCATTTCACCGTGGAACAGGTTTGGAGGAAGTGAGATTCTGGAGCAGGTTCAGCTTCTGTCATTCAGCAAGTCTCTTAACTGAACAAGATTTCACAAACACACACAGTTAACACTGTTAAACCCAGTACCTCGTTATATATAACACTTACTGTACTATCCTGAAACACACTGACCCCCCACAGATAGATTTAACAGACAGTCGGACTCTTCTAGGGCCATAAGAGGCAGATTTGTGTGTGTGTGTGTGTGTGTGCGCGTGTGTGTGTGTGTGTGTGTGTTTGCTGGTAAAGTTCATAGGAATCTATCAACACTTTCCAGAGATTGTGGTCCAGCTCTTCATTTTCCCTGTAAAGATATTATTCCTCACTCTTGGGTGTGACAGATTCTGCAGATGTGCAAAATAAAATGCAGCCTAACTGGACTATGTAGTGGTTTAAGTTAGGGATGCACCCGAAACACTATTCCCTTTAAGTAATATCTGTGTGTTGGCTGAGGAACCCAGCAGAACACACACACACACACACACACACACACACACACACACACCTGAGAGGAGCAGAATGATGATCCTATTCATTTCTGAGAGAAAATGTTTTGTCTCCTAATAATAATTTAATTGCAGCATAAATAAAAACTACAATTTTACAATTTGACAACATTTGTGTCTGTAATTAAAACATAAATATATTTCCTTTGTATCTCCTCCTCCCCATCTGTGACCAGTGAGAGCTTTGACAGAAGATGCAAATACTCCTAGTGTGCAGAGACACAAAAGCTCTATTCATTAATACAGACTTACATCTAATACTGCAGCTTCATTACATAACATTAAAAACAAACACTGACTGATCAGTTTTGGGTTTTCAGACGATCATAAAGCGAATTATGTTCTCTACACTTTATACTGTGGTGATGCTTTATGTGTGGAGGGAGATGGGAGTTTTGGCTGGTTGAAGAAATTCATGTCCACTAATAACATGTTACTAGAGTTTATAGAAGGAAATACAGCCTTCTATTGCAATATGGAGGGAGGGGGAGGTGGACGGAGAAAGGAAGGGAGGGAACTAATAAATTAACAAATATAAACTATGAATTTAATATTTGTTCATAAATGGATGGATGTATAGACAAGGACTGGATGGGTGGATGAATGGAGAATGGATGGATGCATAGAGGGGGTTGGAAGGAAAGAATAGACAGAAATAGAGAAGGATGGATTGAGGGAGAAATTATTAGATGGATGTATGATTTCCCTTAAATAAATAATGAAGTATAATATTTTAATTTGATTTGTTTTGGTTTATTTATCTACTTTTATGATTAGTTTGATGTTTAGATCATATTTGTTCAGAAATACAGAAAATTCTAAAGTTTCTCAGACGTTCCTGCTCTGCTGCTCATGTCTGTCCAGCAGATACCGATTAGAACAAAAACAAAAATCAAGGTCCTGATGGAGGAACACAATACAGACGACAGGGTGGACTAGTGACGCCCGCACAAATACAATAATTTGCACTCTTCACTGGAACATGTTTGGAGGAAGTGAAACTGTTATCCAGGTCCTTAATGGGAAATACTACAAAATGTACAAAAGTTCTACATAACTCTGTGGTTTGAGACACAAATAAAGTAATCTGACTGGGTTTTGAGGAAAAAAGTTAGTTGTAGAGAAACGGACAGACTTTACAGTGGTGGTGAATGGAACCAGGTGACCGACTACAACACAAATATAGAAAACCTTCAAAGGTTGAGAAAAGTTAACTAAACAACTAAAAACAATCTAAATAGTTAATGCCCACTTTGAGCCAAAACATTGTTTGGCTGCTGACTTGAATACAGGAATATATAGCTTTGCTAGCTTAGCCTGGCTTGGACTTATAAAGTGGGATTTTTTTCATGGCCAAAGGTAATTTCATGGCCTTTGAAATACACAATACAGCTGAAATACAGCGGTTTGTATGGCCCCAAGCAGCCTGAGGCATCTTTATCCATGACTTTATTCCACGGCAGTGCCCCTCGCAATATGGCAGCAACATTGAACTACAGGACGGTGGCAAACCGCACTTCTTTTTTTTTACAGAAACGCTTAATGTAAGGTAGAGAGAGAAATGCATAACATTAACGTTACAGGCTCATTCTGAGACTAGTTACTTCACCATCAAGCTATTCACTTCCACTCGATAAACTCACAGGCAATAACATTGTGTTAGCAGGTAGTTCATTAACCTTTAGCTGTGTAGAGACTTCAAGTTTATTTCAGACTGATTCAAGTGTAGTGGAGGATAACTGTTAATAGAGCTGGAGCCATCTGGAAATCTGAACCAGTTCACAAACTTCTGTTCACACACAAAACTTACCTGGATTTTTTTCTCTGTTTTCTTAATTTGATCGCATTGTATCGCCACCTAGCGAGGCTCACACACAGACATGGAGACACTTCACAGTTAACAACTACCCAGACAGGTGAGCAGTGCAGATTTATTATTTATACGGTGCTGGGAAGGTGCTTGGTAAGGGTAGGTGCTGTACTGGAAGGTGCTTGGAGTTATGTGGCGTAATGTTGTCCTGGGGGTCCCAGAGGGTGCAGGGCGTCCAGGTCGGGAGCAGGGCGAGTCCTGTGGTTCACGGGAGGCACAAAGCGGCTGCCAGTGCGTCTTAAATGTTTCAGTGATGTTGAAAATAAGAGCGATCACTAAACTCTGTACAGGTCCTTTAGTCAGATTTAGTAAGTTGGCACTGTGGCTCTCATCTGCTAATCATTATTGCAGGTTTTGTCTCTGCAGTACTGTTTTCACAAAAGGCTGCAATATGTAAATGAGCCTTTTACCCCTCACAGTATTTGTGACAGGGTGAGCAATCCCAGCTCCAGGTGAGTTACTGGGCGGTCTAATGAATCAATGTCTTCAAAAATCTCATTATTTTAATCTTTAACCAAGGTGTTGACGATGCATGCATGGCCTGAGCTAAACTGCTGTATCCAGAATAAGAAGGACTGTATAGGTGATGGGGAATTTATATACAATTTGAAACAATATTTACAGACTTACTGCAATATGTAGCAATAAAATTGCACTTCTGAATTTTTGCCCATATCATGCAGCTCTAACTGTTCTGAAGTACAGTTTGCTGTAAACTCCTCACTAGTTATGGAGTACAAAAGCCCATGTGTGTCAAAAGAAAGATAAAAGAGGAAAGTGCATTTGATAACAATAGGATCGATACATTTCAAAAATATTTAAGGTGGAATAGAAAATTTGAATAAGGAGTTAACTTTGAGTTGCAGATCTCTGCAGGGAGAGCACTCAGACACTTCAAACTCCACAGTCCGATTGATTTTCAGTAGACCTTTCCAACAGGCCTTTATTTGGATTTTTAGCCTGAGATGATCAGGTTTTATTATCCGTAAGCCATTCACCTCTCTGCGGTGTCCCAATACTTTTGTCTCACAACACTCCTAGTTGTATATCTCAATGGGAAATTTTTATTTATGGAGGCAAATACAAGTTTACCCTTACATTTTCTTAGAGTAATGCATTAAACTGAGATTAAAATAAAATTAGTGTTCTGGGAGCAAATTTAGGGACATAATTAGGGTTTACACTATAAAAATAGGCATTTTTTTAACCAAAACACAACGTGTTTTTTTCATTATACGCGGGTGCTCTTGGAACGTAACCCCTGCGAAAAGCGAGGGATTACTGTAAAACTATTTTTTCTTTGAAAATGTACCCGGACACTTTCCCACTCAAGTATAAGTTACTTAAACACACACAAAGAATCTCAGTTTGGATAGATTTGATTTATTAAAATTAAAATTAACTGTGAAAATTACACTGAAACCAAATTTCCCCAGATGTTCCAACATGAAAACTTCCTCACATATAAAAGTGAAAACTGAAATAAAGGTGTTTGTAAAAGTAGTTTTTACTGTGACCACTGTTTTAATGTGGACAGTGTTGAACTGCCTCTCACTGAGTATCAGGTTTCTAAGCCACACATGAAGGGAAAATAAAACCCAAATCAGGAACTACATCTGAACTCCAGATCCTAGATAAACCCACCAACTGTCATCTTACAAAGAGTTTAAATTGTATTTTATTCAGAATTGTGTACACCACTTTATAGAAATAACAATAAAATAGTCTGTATTCCCCATTAAACAAAGAGAGCTGCTACATTTTAATTAGAATTACATTTGAAACAACAGTGTAACGAAAGTAAAGCTCCACATCATAAAGCTGGAAATCTTAAAACCTGACGAGCTTTTCTAAATTAGAACCACGACCTTGTTCAGTGTATTTTAAAGCTGCAGACACGCATCAGTTTAAATAAGAAATCACCTCTAGAAACCTGAAGATCCATCCATACTTGCAGATCAGGATGGAGTATTTTCTGTCTTCATCCATCAAACCTGGAACTTGTGTTAAAATTCTGAAATCAAGGAAACATACAACACTTTAGCATAAAGTATGTCATGATTTGGAATTTAGAAATATTCTAGATAGATATTTATCCAGCTCTCACACAACAGAATCATGAGGAGAACTAGACACTACAGGAGCTCCTGCCAGAGTCCAGTATGAATGGGTTCATGCTACTGTTCCCATAAGACATGACTCATATTAAAAGGGAGTGGCTTCTTTGAAAGCTCAGCCAATAATCCCCCTGTAGAGGTCGCGGAGAAGTGAAGGCACCAAAGCAGACCGCCATTTTCACACCAGTATTTTAATGGGGGACATGACAAACTGGAACAAAGGTAGAAACTAAGGTACATACAGGACTTGGAAACGAGAATGTGAGTGTATGCTCCTGTGGTGAATAACTGAAGGAAGAAACTATAAACACAGAGGAGACACGAAGGAATGGCCAATAGGGAAACAAGTAATGACAGGTTAAGGAGAAACAGGTGACGGGACGAGTTAACCGGTAATGGTGGGACAATTAGAGTTCAACGAGATCATGGTCATATGGCGACCTCTGGTGGTCGCAGGCGGGAACTGTCCCTGTAAGACCTAGGGTCTCAGGCAGAACCGTGACACCCCCAAAAACTCCAAAAAATTAAGGCCGGTTCTCAAACTTTTTCATGCGACTGTATATTCCTCCACTTTACCAAATGCAAGAATATTTGTTCATAAATAACTAGAAATGTATAGTTTTAACTCTCATTCACTCCATTGACTCTCGTTATCAAGACTAGCACTTTCATTCGTGTCTTTGGTTTGATGGGAGAGTTGGTCAGGCTCCTCTTAAACTGCCTCTGGGGCTACAATAGTAGCAGCCTAGAGAATAGTGAAACATGTACAGTATTGTGCAAAAGTCTTAGGCACTTGTGCAAATATTTAGAAGTCATTTCTATCAGCAGTGGCTTCTTTCTGCAGCAAAAACAGCTGAATAATAGAATAAATGGAAACAAACAAGCAAGCTGTAAAAAGAATCAAGATTTCTTAGTAGTCGATATTTTGTGAGCTGAAGAACACAGGTTTGGATCCAGGTTTCAGCTCAGTGCCTGCAGTCATTGGGTGAATTAATAAAATTCCTAATTTCATCTCCTGCAGTAAAAAGAGCCAAACCAAGGATTTGATGGAGCTGCAAGGAAAACTGGGCTTCCATGAGGAAAGAGGTCTGGAAATGGTTCAGTAAACACTTTGCCATAAAACCTCCATTTACTGTATTAATGTTGTTTGTATTTGTTGTAATGTTAGCATTTTAACACTAACTTAACACCACTGTCCAGCAGTAAACAGCTTTTAAGCATCGTTTTCTCAGGTGCCTAAGACGTTTGCACAGTACTGTAGATTAGCTCTATTAGCGGATATCCAGCATGAAGAAAAACTTACACCACATTGGTCAGCTGGAGAATTACATTACATTACTCTGCCAGATGCTTTTATCCAAAGTGACTTACAGTCTGAGGAAACGTTTCAGGACAGTGTGAGAACCAGAGGAGGGTTCACTGATAAAATCTTTATGTAGAGAGAAGTGCAAGAAGATGTAAGATGAATCAGAACAGCAAGTGTGATTTTTGATAGATTTATCAACAGGAGAGGAGGTTCTCTCTGAATAGAGTCTGAAGGAGGTTTTTGATGATAGGATTCATTCAGAGAGTGGTGAACATGGTTCTGTTCAAATTAGAAAGAAGACTAAGCCGGCAGACCAGGATGGACCAAATGATACAATTTATTGTTGGGTAACAGATAAAACTAAACAAATAATTTGTTGACAGATGAGGTGCATGCAAACTAAACAGAACAAATTAACTTTAGGGGGATTAAAAACCCAGGATATTTGTAGAAGGAGGATGCATTTGATATGGTCTAGATCTCATTTGGCCCATTTCACCTTTGTCAATTAGGGTATCTCCCCTGTATGTTGAATTACATCTCAAATCACATTTTAGGCATAACTACACTACTACCGTTTTCAAGAAGCCTTGAAACTCCTTTATTAGTTTTTGGAATTTAAGTCATTTATTAAAACCCACCAAATTTCCAGCCCTGGTCATATACAGTCATATGTAAAAGTTGAGTTGCCCCTAATCAAACAACTTTTTTTTTTTGGTTTTGTTAAAGTGTAAATGAGTGCACATCTTCTACAGACACACTGCTGTACATTTTATTGCACAGTTGCTGTTTATCTGATGATTTAAACAAAATAAATCAGCTGTTTGTTATTTTCAGAATGATTTTATCACAAAGCAGTTGTACAGACACTGACCTCAGTAGGTGCTGCAGATGAAGTTGAGTTTCTGAGTCTCAGGCAGACTGACCCACTTCTGTTCTCCTCCAGACTGCACTGCTCCGGTTCCCCCTCCAGGGCTGCAGTCTTCTCCTCCAGTCCCGTTCCCTGGAGCCCAGTTATCAAAGCACACAGGCATTCCACTCACCCAGTACCAGGATCTCAGGCTGCAGGGGTAATGCAGGCTCAGCCACACGTGACTAGTGGAGGCAGTTTTAGCCACATCTGCCACCCAGTTCTGGATCTCCTCAGTGTGCACTGAGACCAGGTCTACATGTCTCTCTCTGCAGTATCTGAGAGCCTCTCTCCAGGTCATGTTCTCTCTGATCAGAACCAGGTAATCTGGAGACAGTAAAGAACACACAGAGATTTCTAACTGATAAATATGAGATCTTAGTAAATTAAATCACAGTTAATAATATTGTTTAGCCTGAGCTTAGAACCACTTTAGAACCCTGTATTTAAAACCCTGGATCTAGAGCCAGTTAAGAAACCTGGGTTTAAGCCTTTAACCTGTGAGCTACAGCCCCCAGTGGTGCTGCAAGTGACCATCTTTTTGTGTCCTGTTGCATTTTATAGAATAGTTTATTTTTTTAAATGTACATTAAAATGAACAGTATTTTAAACATGAAGCATGCAGGACTACACACAGGAAAAACAAGTTCTTTATTATGTATGATTACACAGTCACACTAAATTAAGCTGCATTTGCTACTGTTTAATGCATATTATTATATACGGTTTATATTATTATATACTGGTTTTAACCTTCAGAATTCTGAATCAGCTGTCAGGGAGAAGGAGCTGAAACCAGTGGTCAGAATTAATGGCCAAAACTGAACTGATGAAACATCTTCAGGCTTACGAAGATTAAAACCAGATTAAACCTTCCATTACTTTCATTAAACTGATGAACCAATAGTTCTGATGTAGCACTGCATCGTTCAAACACTGTTTTTAATGCAGTATTTTCTGCTGAATACAAGTCTGCACTGTATAAAAGTGTGTGTTAGTATGATGGCTGTGAATGTGTGTGTGGTGTGTAAAAACTTTCCCTGTTAGTGTAAACATAATGAAGCAGTAAAACCTAAATACTGATTCTGAAATAGAAACTTACTGTCACTGCACAGGAACGGTTTCCAATCATCACACTTGTAATTTCCCCACTGTCCGAAATATTTTCTCTCTGTCTGAACAGCAGCACAGCTTTCATTTATCAGTTGGTCTGGGCTCCAGTATCTGAATGAAGAGTTGCTCTGATCTGACCACGTCCACCTGTCTCTGAACAGACCTATCCAGGTAGAGTTAGTGGAATTAGGAATCTGACTCTCTTCAGTGGGGTTCCTCACACTGGTCAGGTCTGTGTAATGCTCTCTGCAGAACCTCTGAGCTTCACGCCAGGTCTTCTCATCAGTAAAGTAGTGGTGAGTGTCTTTTTCCTCTGAGAGACATTAACAACAGATTTTCACACTTTGCACTGTTTTTAAGCAGTAACTGTAATGATTCAGTGGTTGGAGTGTAAGAGTGTGTCGCATTTGTACTTTCTGTATGAATGAATACTGTCTGGAACACATGGGCTAAAAATTCTTAGGTAATATTTTAATGTCCAACATTTTTATGTCAACAGTTTTGTCCAACACACACACACTCCATTTTACAACAGTCACATTTACTGGCTAACGCTTCTCTCTCTCTCTCTCTCTCTCTCTCTCT
>JBBJLR010054895.1:0-11589 GCA_037577145.1 Brachypetersius gabonensis
CTGTGTGCAATACATCTGTTCTTCATACTGTAATACTGTAGCACACAACACTTTACACTTACACTGCACTGTCACTTACTGTATTTTATACAACTCAACCCGCGACTAGTTACTGCTGCTGCACTGTGTTGTCTTTCATGTCTTTTATGTCTTTATGTTCTATCTGTGAAGAGGGTGTTCAAGAATTTCATTGTACTCTGTACACTGTACTCTGTTCACATGACAATAAACTTCAACTTTAATTTGCTTCAGGATCAATGAAGTTTTCTGATTCTGTATTTCATTATGTTGGTAGGAATGTCTGATATTTGATGTCACATCAACCAAGAAACTGACATGACTGTGGTTGCAGTTTCTCAGTCGATCTTTGTGATCATTTTGATCTATGTATTCTTTGACAAAGACCTAAAAGAGATAAGAGAGAAAAAGAACAACATAGTAATACATATAGTTAATGAACATATACATTGGTACAATAAATTACACAATTAATTTAAACAGGGGATCAAAATGATGGGAGTTTATTAGGTAAATGTTACAAGACAAAAGTGCCAAAAGATTTGATTGTTTTCATTTGTCTTTTGTCATTTTGCCTTCCACAGGGACACCATGTCATCTCCAAAGCCCCAGGAGGGCTGCAGGCCGGCAGAAGCTGTAGCGCCGGAGTCCTGGTCGAAGGTCAGCTGTCCCTGCTGCATTTCAGCTCAGGTGGAGCCTCTGGTTCTGATCCAGTTGGCTGAGAATGTCCAACCAAACACCAAACAGTGGATCATGGCCACGATCTCAGCACCTCAGAAATCTGGAGGTGAGGAGAGAGACTACTGTAGATTCAGTAATACTGACGACAGAATCAACATCAAGTGCCCTATCTGTATTTATAAAAATCCATTTAAAAATCACATTTACACAGTTAACCCTACCCTGGATTTCTAGTGTATGTCTTAATTTGAAGTCCTTTAGTTTGCATTGGGTGCTATAAATATAATCAGGGATTGACAAAAGCGGTACGCAAGCAAGAATTGGTGTATATGGTGCGACCAATGCGCACCAGTTTTCAGGCTTAACTGCGCAGATGCGTACCTAATCTGAGAAACTTTATACTGGATCTCTAAGTACCACCACTCAGGAAAGGAAACCTTAAGAAGACAAAGAATAATGACGTTTTAAAATATGGTCCACAGAGCCTCGCTTCTGCACCAATCAAAATTCAGTCAGAGCATGTGTGTTCTCAGAGCTTCTGTAACTGCGTACCCCGCCCCCTCGACTTCACGGCCCGCCCCGATATGAGATCGCCAGTCCAGAGAGGAGTGATCTGCCACTGTTCCACGGATCTGAGCAAGACCGCTTTTTTCTCACTCAACAGCCACGAAAACAAGTACAGAATCAGGCTAAACTCTGAAACCCGAGTGGATCTGCCAGCCTGCCTTCCTCATTTCGACCAGTTAGTGACGAGAGAGCAGACACACATTATATTAGAATGTTGATTTAATTTTTGTTGGTGTCATATAATTCAGTGGGTGACTAGACCTGAAATTTAATTTAGGTTAAAAGAAACCCAGAGACCCCAGAAGAAACCCACGCCACCATGAGGAGAACATGCAAACTCCACACACACACACACACACACACCCAGGGTCCCAAGTCCTCTACCCTGGAGGTGTGAGGCACTGTGCTACCCACTGCGCCACCATGGGGCCTCTCTCTTGCTCTGAGTTATGAAATAGATTGGGATCATGACTGAAGCTCCTCTGTGTTCTAATCTAAAGTCCTTGCATTTCTGACAAAGATGATAGTGCACCCCCACCTCCACTGTACAAGGGACTGTAAGGTGCTGTAAGAGAAAGGAAATACAAGCTAACTGATGTCCCTCTCCTGTGTGTGTGTGTGTGTGTGTGTGTGTGTGTGTTAGGGGCGGGACTGCTGGCCCACCCTGGTGAGGATGCCTCCTGGGGCCGTATTGTGGTAGCAGCCCCTCGCTGCACTCTGCTGAGGGCCACTGAAGACCTCGGCCTGTGCAAGGCCGACAAAGAGGGAAACATGATCACTTTCTCCTTAAACGACCGGGACAACTTCAACAATGTTGGTGAGAAGTAGCATCAAGAGAACAAGAGCTACATTTCATTAAAAGCTGAATCCACATTTATAAAGCTGTAATGACCCCTCTGCCGTGTTGAGTGCTGTGATTAACAAGGTGTTGACTTGTGCTTAGTTGAATGTAAGTAAACACTGCAGGATTTCAGGCCAGACTATAGTTATGTTAATGCTGGAATGACTAATATTGTGTACTGTTTTCCATTCTTCGTGAATATACAGTATCATTATGAAATAAAGTATTTTTTTCTCAGTATTGTAGGGAATGTAAATAAATAGCAGACTAAGTTAATAAACTGACCTCAGCACATGAACTATTTAATTTCAGTAAAGCTGGTAAAATATTTTACCAGCTTTGTTGTTTTGTGATCATACGTATAATCAGATATATATTTTAATAATATAAGCTTTATAGTGTTTGGAATGTTTAAAAATAGTGTCGTTTAAATTCAGAACAGATATATTTTTATTTTTGATCGTAAAAAGAAGTGAAAGCAGTGAGTGTGGGATGTCTTACTTTTGACTTTCATGATGTGCAGCACCGACAGATATTAAATAAATAAATAAATTCCACCTTAAGCAGACTTGTTATGACTGTAACTAGGTGTTCATAGTTCAGTTTTTGAAACATTTTAGAACATATTATAATACTAGTGTATGTAAGCTGAAGATTTCCAAAATGTTTGTGATTTTTTTTGTGGGGTCAGTTTTTGCCAAATTGTTGGTTAAATGATAAAAATCGTTTTTTGTCATACTAGCTAGGTTATGCTAAACAGATATGCTCTGAGACTTTTGTACCCATTATTTAAGACTTTAATGCATAAACAGGAAAAATACCCTCAGGTTTCTAAGGACTTAAAACAGATTAAAGAAACTTTTGGCTCGCTTGGTGCAATGATGGACCTCACAGAGTTTGTAACACGGGTTGTTTTGCTCTGTTACGAGTCTGATAAGACTGAAGTGGGTGGAGCCTCTCCTAACTGTAGCCTCTCAGCAGTGCACTGAATGGAGCTGCTGGCACTGATACAGTAAACAGCTAAAATAACTGAGCTCATGTCACAGCATGTATTAGAAAACAAAGAGATGCACAGCATGCAGTGTAGTTCGGTAAAAAGGGGGATCTGTGAGGGGTCAGTATGTCAGAGGCTGATTACTCATGCCTTTATAAATTTGAATTAGACCAACAGGCACTGTGCATGAGTTTATACGGACAAATAAGACTTTTTGTGTAGATGTACTCGGATTGGATTGTTAACACTTGTCTTGATGCTTAGGGATACACTGAGCAGACAGTTTCTTCTACATCAGCTTGTGTTGTAAATGCACATAATGAGATGTTCAGTATACGTTTGCACATGCCTGGGGAAAGATTACGGACTTAAGCAAGACCTTTCCACTGCAGTAAACATACTTCATTTTCTACGAATACAGTAAAATGTCTGTTTGTGCTCTGTGTAGATGATATGCAGAAGTTTCTGACACTAGCGGAACGGCAGTACATCGTTAAATATCAGCTGGAGTCCATGAGAGCCATGAAGGATCAACGCATCCCTGGAATAGCGGGAGACAAGGGCGTGCTCAAATCCAGACAAAACATCTGTGAGTTACAGTGAAAAAGCCGCCTCATTTCTTCATACAGGAGGTCCTCAAGTTACAACAGTCTTATTCACACTGTTCTAGGGTCAGTAAGTGACTGAGGTGTAAGTCACTTACACCCTTCAGAGCCTCTCATTTCCAGTCCAGTCCCTGAACCTGACCAGTTTGTTTCTGTTGGTTAAGACACACAGTAACCTACGTATGAATCATTCAAGCAGAACAAAGAGCATCTAACTGAAGTCCTGAACCAGTGAAGAACCAGGAGCAGATGATTCCAGATGATCAGGCGATGATCAGTATACTGGTGGTGCTGAAGGCTGAGTGGGTGGAGCTCCTTTATCTAGGCTCCTCGTATCTTTAGGCCTGTCAGTAAAATATCTGTACCCATTTATTTCATTTGATCTTCTTAGTAAGACAAAGGTAAAACAGTTTGACAGGCAGAAAATAGTGTTTTTGTGCAAAATATAAAGAAATGAGGGGTGGCTCAAGACATCTGCACAGTACTGTAGAAAATGTGTTTGTAAAAGCAGAGAGAGAGAGAGAGACTGAGCAGTATGGTTAGGCGTAATTTTATTTGTGTGTGTGTGTGTGTGTGAGAGAGAGAGAGAGAGACTGAGAGCAGCCAGTAGGTATCGCTCTCTTTCTCTCTGAATTGCTTAGTCATTCTAAGCTCATCTCTGAGTACTTATTGAAAAAATAAATAAAATGAAACATGCCCCTAATCAGCCATTTGCAAACTTTTAGACACCCGAGGTTAAATGTCATTTTGTTGATTTTTAAAGTGAAAACACATTAACACATCCTCCACAGAGAACAAACTTAAATACTAAGTCCATGGACATTGTAGTACACATTTACTATTTAACATACACAATAAAAAATAAATAAACTATAGATATGTCAGAAAATAAACATGCAGTTGTGCATTAAAAATGTGCAAAAGTGTGCTTTTCAGAGTGTGGACTTATTTTAACTTAGCAAATCTATTATACAGCTGTATGTGTATTCGAATCAAACACTGAAATTTGAACATGTTTGTATACATGCGAATATTTACACAAACTTACTCTCTCTCTTCCTCTCCGCCTCTCGCTGTATCCCTTTTTTTCGTTCTCTGTCTCTATACCTCTCTCTCTCTCTCTGCGCTGTAGTTCAGAAGCTGCAGAAAGCTCGAGTAATTCTGGATGTTTTCCCACTGCGTCATGAGAAGAAACTGAAAGCTTTTGGACGAGAGTGGTACTCTCAGAAACGCCTGTGGGGACAGCCTTTAGGTACACACACACACACATGTACACATGTGCATGCACGCACACAGACCCATACTCACATAGTTAAACTCATACATATGCCTTAGAATATATAAATATACTCTCATAAAACACACAGAAATAGAATCATATACCGCTACAGGAACACATGAATCTACTTGTACTGTACAAGTGATTTTACAGTGTTTCTGCATTGTCTGCGGCGTTCTAATGCAGCTGGTATTAGAACGCTGCAGACAGCTGCTGGTAGCTGGCAGCTGGTAGCCTAGTGGTTAAGGCCTGTGATCAGAAAGTCCAGGTTCGATTCCCAAGACCGCTAGGCACCGTTGAGGTACCCTGAGCAAGGTACCGTCCCCACACACTGCTCCCCGGGCGCCGTGTTCCCCCTGCTTCACTCGGTGAATGGGTTTAATGCAGAGGAAGAATTTCGTGCTGTTCACACTGTGTGCAGTGGTGTGTTCACTTATGACAGAATGATCACTTTCACTTTCACTAATGATGCACAATTTGCTTTGGACAGCAATGATATACTGTCTGCACATGCAAATGTTCATGGAAGACAGAGGTGCAGGAAAACACACCCCCACACACACACTCTCTTTATAAAATGAAAAAGAATATTCAAATCAGTCCTCACTGGAATATCCGCTTTAGTCTAAAACTGCTTTTATGACACATAATGAATATTTTATGGAAACAGTACATGAAAAACTTAATGGAATCATTTGAATGCAGCTCAGTAAAATACACAGCACCTCAGGGTCACATTCTGTTTGATTAGATCTCTCTTTCTGTTTAAGACTATAAAACTTTGTATTTGTTCTTCTCATAGTTGGCTTTACATTATGTGCAGTTATCTGGAGTGTTATAAGTTGTTTATGGTCATGAATTGTTAAGAATGATGTTATTCATTTAACGTTACATTGACTTTACGTTATCGTTACTGTCTAACATGATTGTCTATTTATTTTTTTACGGTACCAAGTAACAAGAGCAGCTTATTCTGAATCGTTAAAGCTCCACTTGGGCAAAACAAATGGTGTCAGGCATCATGGCATCCACCTTCACATCCTGTTTGCTAAACTGCTGGCCTTGGAAAAAAAAGAAACTCCATTACTGGACTGAGAACTTCAGTACCAGTTCCACTTCAGCACTGTGCGTAGAGAGAAAGAGCTGTAAAGATGGCCGCTTTTCTGTCTTTCCAGTCGATGTTTCTAGATAGCAGTTTGTTTCTGATTACTGAATCATTTTAGTGTTATTTGTTCTTTTTACCTCTTCCACAGACTCCATCCATGCTTACTTCGGTGGCTCCGTTGCATTTTACTTCAGCTTCTTAGACTTCTACACCTGGGCTTTGGTTCCTCCAGCAGTTCTGGGCCTCTTTATATCCTTCTTCCTCCCCAGATGGGGTTCCACCGAAGAAGTTAAAGCTGATCCTGCGGCCGCATCTGCATCTCCAGAAGTGGATGGTGACCAGATGTCAGTCAGTGGCCTTATGGTGCAAGCCATTTTCAGCATGATCTGGTCCACTGTGTTTATGGAGCTCTGGAAAAGGCGAAGTGCAGCTCTCTCGTACCGCTGGGGGTCCATCGCACTGACCGAAAGCTTCCAGGTGAGAAAACACTCACTATTACTGGCTTAGTATGATGATCTAATTCAGAGCGTAAAGTTTATTTATGGCATTCATCAGACTCTTTTATCCAAAGCGACTTCCATTCCCTAACTACAAGGGACAGTCTCCCTGGAGCAACTTGGGGTTAAGGGTCTTACTCAGGAAACCAGTGATGGTACTGAAGGTAGGATTCGAACCAGAGTCAAGTATCCTACCCACTAAGCCCTCATCACCCATTTGGCATTCATTCATTTGTCCAAATCTATTTTACTATTTTGACACCTATGACAGATTCAGAGGTCACCCCAACTCTCTCAATTATTCTGAGATGTGTTTTGGATGAAACATTGATTAAACCAATCAGAACCGCTTGTCACCTCACCTTTAAAAGGTGGTGGATTTCTGGCATGTTTACCTGTAAACCAGATCAGTTGTCAGCCAAAGAATTGGACCTGCTGATGCATCGCACATTACTACCTCCGTATTTATATTGAACCTTCTCCACTTTTTACAAAATGTTCTGAATACCCTCAATCTGGTGTATTTAAACACCGCTGTGTGTTTTCAATGGTATGATGTAGGCGGCTGTTTGGAGGACAAGTGGCAGATGCAGGTGCACCCAAGAACAAAAACACACTGGATCTACAGCAAAACAAATCACTGAAAGATTACAGAAACATTGCAATAAACATAAAAGTGTCTCACTATTGGGGACAGAGCAGGATACCAAGTACCATCAGTGTGGACCAATGAACACAGACGCAAAGACACAGAAACTAATTTCTGTGTTAAACAGGGAACAGATGGGACTGGGGGGTTACAAATACACAGGTGAACATGGGGCCAGGGCGGAGCTATGAAACCAAAAAAAAACCAAAAGCTACATGGCACAGGAGAAAACAAAGGCAGGGCATGACAGAAGGAACAAAACATGTTGGGATGTTTGAATTGGTTAGATAGCCCAGCATCAAAACATAATTCTGATTAGTATCGTGGGTGATTTTTTAAATGACACAGTTTATTTTTTACCTAATGAATGTTTTGATGTTTTATTAAGTAGTACTCTATAAAAAAACATAAATAAATGAAATAAAATAAAAATAACAAAAACTATTATTAGACTTTGAACATGTAGCCGTGTCTGCAAAAAATATGAGTTAATGTTGTGAATTTCAGGAACTATATATGAAACAAGCAAAACAACTTTGCATCATGCTTTCCACCGGATCACAACAGGACTCACAACAGGACCTGAGTCTGGTGGCCTAGTGGGAAGGATACTTGCCTCTAGACTGAGAGGTCATGGGTTTACCTACCTTTAGCAACACCTTAATATTCCTGAGCAAGACCCTTAACCCCAAGTTGCTCCAGGGAGAGACTGCCCCCTGTAGTTAGGGAATGGAAGTTGCTTTGAAAAAAAGCAGCTGTTAAATGCTGTAATGTAAACTTTGCTACAAATTACTACAGACAAGTTAATTAAAGTATTGTGACATTATATTTTTGCTATATTTTGCCATTCTGCTATATCCCTGTTTCCAGGAACCAAGGCCCGGTTTCCATGGCGATTTGGGTATCAACCCGGTGACGGGCCGGCTGGAGCCGCTCTTTCCGGACTGGAAGAGGCAGATGAGGGTGGGGCTGGTGTCCCTGCCTGTCGTTCTGATTTTCCTGGTCCTGGTTGTTCTCGGCATGATGGGATTTTACTACTGCGAGGGGGTGATGAGCAGCTACCATAAGTCCTCTGGCTCCATCATCACTTCAACACTGCTGTACCTGCCCTCCATCATCCACATCATCTACACCAACATGCTGGGGAACGCCTACAGGAATGTAGCGCTGCGGCTGACAGAGTGGGGTGAGGGAGACAAGAGAGAGATTCTGTTCCTCAGTCATTCCAGGCAAAAACAGTTACAAGACAAAACCCTTGATACATAAATTATTTTGCTAGAGCTTCACAGCTTGAATAAATATGGGCTTTTTAAACATCAACTGAAATGAGGAAAAGGCAGAGAGAGAGAGACAGACAGACATCTTGTTTACAAATGAAAATGATAATTTTCATCATGTTAGTTCTTGTTGTTTTGACTAAATGTGGGCAAAGCAAAAAGACAGAGAGACGTGGAGAGAGAACAGGAAAGAGAGTGAGAAAGGGTGGCTGTTTATTTGGGTGAAGTGACTAGAGTTTTTTTAAACTGGTACAAAAATAAAGTGGTTGAGGGGGTTTAAAACACTGGAGACTTAATAATGCGCTGTTGAAAAACTGCACCAACATGGTGAGTTCTCCCCTCTGATGGTGTGATTAAAACATGTATTCCGTCGCTACCCTCACTCTCCCCTCCCCCTCTGTCTTCCTCATTCTTCAGAGAATCACAGAGAGGAATCATCCTTCCAGAATCATCACACCACTAAAGTTCTTGTGGTGAGTCCTGTTACTCACCTCACTGTTTCCTCTCCATCCTTTCACTCCATGCCTCCCCGCCACCTTCACTCCCACTCTCTTGTTTGTTTAAATATTTGATTTTTGTGGTCACCTCCGTAATTTATGGGGAGAGTGTGTGGAGGGGCGAGTCACCCTAAAAGTGTGTAACTGGGAGAGAGTCTCAGAGTGAGAATTGTGACGTCAAGACTTTGAGAGTCTAAAGATCGGTCTTTTAGTGTTAATTAAAAATAATCAGGCCATGAACACTGCTGTGTTCCCACCTGAGAGCAATTCACTCCAACCCATTCTCGTCCGACTAACGTCTTTGTAATAGACAGTGAGTTAATGCCCCTTCTGTGGTTTAGCAGTTAAACTTGGCTTTTCAGACACAGAAATGGGACAGAGATCACTTTTACGACATATAGGATTTTAAATGACTGTGTCGGATCACAAAAACTGGTGAAAAGTAGGATTAGTATTACTGGCTGGGTGTTTTAAAAGTCACTGTGCTCGAATACAGAGCAGTAGTGTTCGACTTCCAGGTGAAAGGACCTTAACCTTTTTCAGCTACTTTCTTGTCCACGTTTTTATCTCTGATACTCTGTTTCTCCTCTCTCTCTCTCTCTCTCTGTCTCACTCTCTCTCTTTCTCTCATTTTCTATCTCTCTCCCTCTCTCCCCTGTCTCACAATAAAGTTAAATGTAGTATTAATTGTTGTATTCATAGCCACAGCAGATGTTCTCTTGGATTAAGGTTCTCCGTCGCTATGACGAATTTCCGTCAACTGAGGGCACTAAAGGTTAATAGTGAGATTGATACAGATCCGAAGTGAAAAAAATGGGGAACGAGGGGTGGAGCTGAACAAGCTTCGGCAGAGAAAGTTCTGGAAAGCCTGTCTTTTTCTTTTGTTTTATTTACGATTGAATTATTTTTAAATTAAACTCTTAAACATTGACGGCTGCAGAGTAGCCAACTGGCTGCGAGCTGTTTCTCTAGGCTTGTTTAAGATGCCAAACTAAAAGAGAAAATAATTCCCCAGCATTTAGCGCCACATCAGTCTCGAAGGCTTTTAATGTCCCAAAACAAAGACGAGATCTGCAAAAGGGCTTCTTGTTGCCTGGTGCATCCAATAATAATAATAAAATAAATAAATAATAATAATAATAATAATAATAACAATAATAATAATAGATCACAATAATAGGCTAGTTGTAGTATATTTCAATTTTTTTTAAAAGATCGGAATAGAATGGAAGTTCTAAGATTGGAAGGCAGTAGTGTGTTGTTAAGGGTCTCATTTGCTAATAGCAGCTAAAACAGGTCTGAAAACAGTGGAGAAAACCCATCGCTTAAATATATAAAGAAACCAAACTCCGAAGCTCAATATTCGGGACAGTGGCTCCGGAGTCGCGAGTGCTTATGCTCTGTTAAAAATAAATAAATAACAGCAGTTTTGGAGTCTGTTTTCTTGCTGTTAACAGAGGAATGGCTGTGGGAGGTAGTGTTGTGTCGTTCGCGATCTTTTAAGTGAACGTACTGAACCAAATCACTTGAGGAAGTGAATCGGTTTAGTATGTTCATCTAAAATACACCACTCAACCTCCCCCACCTCAGACAACTCTCCCCGTCATCTCCTCCGTCAGATGATATTTTTTGTTTTAATCCATGTGTTCTGCTCTAAAAGCCTCAGGTGTGTGTACTTTTAATGCTGATAAGTGCAAATACCAGCGCAGCATTAGGTTGGTATAGAGCCATTTACAGAGCAAAATGAAGGAATTTATCTGCCTATCTCTCTTTATCTCTCTCTCAAGTTCACCTTTTTCAATAACTTTGCTGTGCTGTTCCACATCGCCTTCTTCAGACAGGACCTGAACCTCCTTCGCAAGGTGAGAGAAGCTCATCCTTTCCCATGCACATGACATTTCCTTATTAACACATCGTTCATACCTTAAAGAGTGGTGTGTGTTGCACAATCATTTTATAACAGGAACAGCCTTTTCCTCTCTGTAGGGCAAAGGGCTATTTATCATTAATCTGTTTTAATAGTCTTTTTGAGTTCACTCTAACAGTGTAATCTGAGTGTTTGCCACAAGTGCTTGTGAGGTATTATCTGGTGTATTGAACTTGGGTCAGTTATTAACCTGTTTATAAGACTGTATTGCTAACATACCATTAATATGTTTATTTTACCTATATACCTATATAATGTATGTATGATACAGTAAAACCCGCTCATTTACGGTTCAGCAGTCGCCGCTTTAGTCTCTTGCGGAACTAATAATTGTTCACGGAAACCCCTGCAAATTTGCGGAAATCCACATTTTTTTTGCTTTTGTGATGTTCGGGCCTCGTCCACCTCACCCCTCGTCCTCGTGCTGTGTCACAGCTTTTTTCGTGGCGATATATAACTTTTCATGCATTATAGTACTGCGGGAGTTTGGTGTAAACTGTACAGTACGGAGACAGGTTTACCTTTACATTTTCTTTAAGGGAAATGTATTAAACTGAGTTGAAAATGAAACTAAGAATATACACTCACCTAAAGGATTATTAGGAACACCATACTAATACGGTGTTTGACCCCCTTTCGCCTTCAGAACTGC
>JBBJLR010054934.1:0-28389 GCA_037577145.1 Brachypetersius gabonensis
TGTATGTATATATGTATGTATGTATGTATGTATGTATGTATGTCTGTATGTATGTAAGTATGTATGTATATATGTATGTATGTATGTATGTATGTATGTATGTCTGTATGTCTGTATGTCTGTATGTATGTAAGTATGTAAGTATGTATGTATATATGTATGTATGAATGTATGTGTGTAAGTATGTAAGTATGTACGTATGTGTGTATGTATGTATGTATGTATGTAAGTATGTATGTATGTGTGTGAGTATGTAAGTATGTATATATGTTTGTATGTAAGTATGCATGTATGTATGTATATATGTATGTATATATGTATATATGTATGTATGTATGTATGTATGTATGTATGTGTGTAGGTAACAGATGGAAGGTACAAACCTCTCTCTCCAAAGAGCCAATCCACTGCAGAATTTATCCACTTGTCAAAGGCATAGTAATGGTTCTGGAAACCAGAGAAAAAGAGATATTAAAGCTGTGAATTGCATTTCTAGCCAGCTGGTTTGATTCTCTTTGACCTTCAGTGCACTCTACCATGGCAGGAGACTTATTCAGATTACATAATATGCTTGTTGGAAGAAAAATGATCTCGCCGGCTGAATTCATACCGGAAGGTTCAATGCTTGCATGCATTGATCCATAACTCGTCCATGACAGTGCTGTGTAAGAGCAAAATAAAATATTGCAAATGCAATTTAAGAAATATAAAACCACATAGACAGACTAGCATTGTGATGTAAACTGGATGGTACAGTACGTTCAATAACAGCATCCTTTCCATGATCAGTTTACAGCTCAGTATCATTCCTTCCAGCTTCTCCGTTTCTACCGCAAGGTATATCGTTTCTACTGAAGTCACTGAAATGTTTTTCGTTGCCCTTAATCAGCAGAAAATAGGATGATAAGAAAGATAAACACTATTGAAAAGACTGAGGTGTCCTTTCTCGGTTTACAGGTCACTACCCCCCACCTCCACAGCCTGTCTGGGTATTTCTCTCTGTCTTTATGTGTGTGAGAGGTCACACACTTTGCTGCCGGTGGCGCTTTTTAAAACACGATGCTGCCTTGTCCTCCTAAGAACTTTAATGTTCATTGATCGCACGCGGTATGAGAGATACGATGACAAAGTGAAGGGCAGCCAAGCTGCCAGTACTATAATCCCTCTGTCCAATCAGAGATGTGTCAGAAGACTTTACCTTCGAATGTGAAGAGTCTATATCCTACATTTTTATTTTCTAGTGTTCTCCTCAGAAGGTCTTCTTCTAAGGTTTTTGTAGATTTTTGCAGAAATCATGCCACATTTTCCATCTTCTACACATCCCTTCAAATTAAACTGACGGTTTTTGCCCCTGTTATGTGAACTTGGTTCTGATTGGCTGCCCCTTTGTGTTGATGCCATCACATCCATTTAGTTGATTGTATATTATTGTATATTAATGTATATTATATTTGCTCAGTATACTGTTCACTGCATCTTTTAATATTGTTGTTGTTTTTTATACTGTTGTACTTGAGAGACACCATCTACCGGAATCAAATTCCTTGTATGTGTTCACTCACATACTTGGCTAATAAACGCGATTCTGATTCTGATTCTGATTCTGATTAATCTTGGACATACCAGGATAGATATAAAACATGGTTTGTGTCCCATTTAAATTATCTTTAAAATAATTCTCTGGCTGCAAGTTTGTTAACATCCTCAGACAACCGAAGGATTCTGTGATCAGTATCAAATATACCTTTAAAATGTTCTTTTTACTCAAGCTTTTATTCAGAGCTGAGCAAGCTCTGTCTTATGTTTGTGTTTTGTTTTTATGGCATGCTTTATGTATGTGTCCGCTGTTATGTAAAGTTTTATTTATTGTCCTTTTAGTTTTGCATTCTTTATTTTGTTCTTCTACTGTTCAGCACTTTGTGTCTGTGATAAGCGCTTTAGAAATAAAGTTACTTACTTACTTACTTTAAATATTTGCTTCTTTAGGTTTGCTCTGCAGGAACAATGGTAATGTAGCTGATGAAGTATTCTGTTCTATAGATCCCTATTAGCCTTGCAACTCCAGTGCAAAACTAAAGAAGCAAACCTCATTGACTGTGTGTATGATAAGGGAATGCTGCAAGGAGTCATTTTACATTTGCTGCTTGTTTGGCAAAGCCACATAAAAAAGAACAACAAAGAGTGATGCCATTAAAGAGTGATGTCCTGCTTCAACCAAGGATAGGCTCGTTAATTAATTGATTAATTGGATCAGGTGTGTTGGGAACAAGATGTGTAGAGCAGGACCATTTCAGGTCCTTACAGGACTGTTTTTGGAAATGAAACATGTGAGTGTGAAGAAGCTTGTGAAATTTCAAAGGACCTTTCCATGATGTAAAGGTTCTTGGAAGTGGAGGTTCTTTAAACAGTTCAATGTTTCTTTACACTTTTCATATACAATATATGGTTCTTTTACATTTTAAACCAAAAGAACCCTTCCTGGCATCCTCATTTTTAGAGGGCATCATAAAAAAAGGCTTTCGTGTGAATCTTGGGTGTGTATAAGCGCTGCTGATGGCTGAGTGTGCACTTCTGGATGTTTAATAAATAGGCATATAAATATAAGGCATATAATAAAAGACATATATCTACAAAACTTGCATATATTATGCACCATCATAATAAAGTATACACGATATTAAACTCAGAATCAAAGGAGAGCCAAGAAGTTTCCATGGTGCAAGCACTCATATACTCATACTTTTCTCATTCCTCCACAATGGATGGATGGATTTTATGACCAAATATGGCCATCCTGCGGCCTGCTCCTGGGGATTAACTTCTGTGCTCCTTTCACCTCTCTCTGCAGTTTTAATGCCTTGTTTCCAATAGAGAAGCCAAAAATGATGCAGCTAACTTACAGGTGCACTAAATTTTATGCAGCAGAGTGGGTTGGACCAGTTTCTGTCACTCAAAACTGTGACTTTCCAGTGTATGTCTCAGTTTAGCCTGGGTTTTTTTTTTGCATTATAAGCAAAGTAAAGATAAAGTTGCCTAGACTGCACACAAAAAATGAACATTATTCATTTTCTACTACTTGTCTTAAACTAAACTTAGTCCTGCAGAGTTGGCTGGACCAGGTTCTGTCACTCAAAATGGTGACTCTCCATTAAATGTCTTTTTGTATCAAAGGTTAGGAGTCGGTTACATTGACAGAACACAAAAAAACTGAAATTATTCATTTTATACTGCACATCCTAAGCCTGACAGCTTTATTTGCATAATTGGAGTGTCTTCGAATTGAGTAATAACACTGTTTCAGAATTAGGCGCTCAATTTAGTCCTGTCTGATCCTCCAGATAACTTGGCAGACCAAACAAGAGCCTTTTAAATGTGAAGTAAATCATTAAACAGGAATACTTAATAATGAAGCAGAGATACAATTACAGAGGAGGACAGATCAGATAGCTCATCTGTGAAAGCGCCTGCTATTAGGTGTCAGTAAACCTTAAACTAAGGTTTTCTAAACAAGACAAGCATCTAGGACACACTTTATGGACAAAAGTATCGGGACACCTGACCATTAGACAAACAGGGACTTTAAAGACTTGGCCTTCAAATCCATAGACATAAATATGGAGCTGGTCTCCCCTTTGCAGCTCTAACAGCTTCCACTCTTCTTGGAAGACTTTCCACAAGATTTTGGAGTTTCTGTGGGAATTTGTGTTCATTCATTCTGTAGCATTTCTGAGGTCAGACACTGATGTTGGAGGAGAAGGTCTGGATCACAATCTCCGTTCCAGTTCATCCCAAAGGTGCAGGATGGGGTTGAGATCAGGGCTCTGTGTGGATCAGTCAAGTTCTTCCACACTGAACTCCTCCAGCAGGTCTTTATGGAGCTCGCTTTGTGTTCTGAGACACAGTCCTGCTGGAATAGAGAAGGTTCTTCCCCAAACACTACGACCCACAAAGTGCCCAAAATGTTTTGGTATGCTGAAGCATTAAGATTGTCCTTCAATTCAGTAATTAGGAGGTGCGTCCCAATACTTTTTGTCCATATGGTTTATGAATGGACAAAGCAGCATCATCTCTCCTTATTGACTAAAGCGGGAGAATTTCTTTCTTACCATGAGCTCCATGGCGAAGCTGTGTGTTTTGTAGTTGTAAAGTGGGGTTGCTCCGTGGCCGCAGGGTCGCTCCTCTGTCCGGGATGGCCGTGTGTCCTCGCCGCGCCTCTCCTCCTCTCCTCCGGATTGACATGCGCCAGCCGGCCGTCCTGCACGCTGCTGCTCCGAGATCCCAGTTTGGCCGGGTCTTTTTGTTTGAGGGCGGGGTTTAAAGACTACTAGCCCCGCCCATCGACTCCTTTTGTCTGAGTTCTGAGAAGTGTCCTCCGTTCGAGCCTGGATGTGGAGACAGAGGCAGGCTGGAAAGCTATGGGTAATTGTCCAACACCCTGAATGGAGGTCTGGGCGCCCCAAGCAAGCCAACCCTTTGGTGCAGACCCCAGCAAGATCAAAATCAGGATTTTAAAAAATGTCATTGATCCCAAAGGAAATTACTGCACAAAATTCTGTATGAAATACACTATGCTATACATATATGGGTTTAAATACTATGTTATAAAGATGTACCCCTGGGTAGCTGCCCATGTCACCCATACCTAAAAGCTCTACTGCCCCATCCATATGGCTTGATAGTTAGGGAGATGCCCCGTAATTAGAAGGGCATGGGTTCGAATCCCAGGACTTCTAGAGGCACCACTGAGGTACCCTTGAGCAAGGATCTGTCCCCACACACTGCCCTTCATTGGTGGAAGGCTACTTCTTCACTTGGTGAAAGAGTTAAATGCAGAGAAATCATTTCACACTGTGTGCTGTGCTGTCTACTTCATGCCTGACTCTAAGGAGGAACTGTTCTTTATTTCCAAGGCTAGAATTTGCTCACAATGAGTTCACCTGACTCCTGCATGCAGCTCTGACCTGGAATCAGTGGAAATGCTTTAAGTATTGGCCCCTCATGAGCAAATCCCAGCACCTGGGCAGGGCATGTCTGAAAACAAGTGCGAACTAAAATAACCTTAACACAAGCAGTATGCAAATGTAGCCATCCATCTTATTGCCCATTATGATAAAATATATTTGTCTAATGGAAATGATATATTTATTACACAAAAACAAAACATTGCAAAATGCCCAATAGAAATACACTATATGGACATGGCACAGAGTCCTGACCTCATGTCCATCCAGCCCCTTTGGGATGAACTGGACCTTCTCGTCCAACATCAGTGTCTGACCTCATAAAAGCTACAGAATGAATGGAGACAAATTCCCACAGAAACTCCAGAATCTGGTGGAAAGCCTTCAAAAAAAGTGGAAGATGTTATGGTTCCAATACTTTTGTCCACAGAATGTAATTATTTATTAAATTAAATTTAAAAAAACAAAACATTTCAAAATGCATATGGCCATATTAAAATGGTCCTTTCGGTGTTGGCTTTTTTTCATTCACGTGTTTTTCTTTTGCACTTTTGTATATTCATGTATGAAACATTCCCAGTAGCAAAAGCCATTACTGTTATCATTAGGTTTGCACTGCGGAGTTCTCCAGGCTCCAAGGTCTATTTGACTGGAACATCCTACCATAAATGGGTCAAACGTCAAAGTAAATCTTGGTACACTGACCGAGTTACACTGAGGCTACTTCAGTGCAAGCACCGCGAATGATTGACAAGACAGATATGCAAATTGTTGAATCCCTATTGGACATACACTGCCTTCTTTTTGGTACAGGAGTCAGTTTTCATGTGGTGAAACATATGAAACATAAAAGTTATTTTTTTAAAAGGGAGTACACTGTGTTCAGCTCTGAAATAAAACACACAAATCTCTCTCACACACACACAAATGACATCATTTGTCAAGTAGCCCTGTCACCTTGCCCTTTTCATTGCAATAAATTAAAAAAAAACCCTCCTATGTCAAACTGATAACGTTTTTATTTGACACTGATGTGAGGACTTGCTTTAAGGATGTCTGTGAACTTTTCCAGACGTTCAGAGACATTATCCAGCAGTGTTTAGTCTAAGTCAAGGACGCTGATTGTAACATAAATGCTCTATGGCACTAATTCCCACAGAAACACTCGAAAATGCTTTGGAAAGCCTTCATATGAAATCGTACCATGAGCAGCGCCATATTAAAGTCTATGTATTTGAGTGCAGCGTCAGTGTCATACTTTTGTCCACACGGTGTAAATTAGCAGAAGCAGAACATTTTTAAGGATTTAGACAGTATAATACACAAGAGTGTGTGACTGTGTTCAGCAAAGAGCTCAGAAATGAAAAAAATAAAAATAAAATTACTTGAAGCCCCGCCTCCTCAAAAGACTGAATGCGCTGCGTGGGCGGGAACAGAGGCGGGGTTTGTGTTGGCGGGGGCGGGGCCTGTGGAGCCCAGCGCCGGGACAGGCAGAGGGACTGTGAGTGGCTGTGAGTCGGTGGGGTGATGCCCGGCGGTGGGGTGATGTGGGGCGATGTTGCCGCCGCGTTCTGGTTGGAGCAGAGGCGGGCTGGAGGGCTCCGCCACCAAGAAAAGAGATAAGAGACGGGTGAACGAACGGGTTAAGGGTTTCTGGACCCAGTTCTGCACCAGTCCCTCCTTATCGTCCGAGATACAGCAGCACGGAGGCGAGATTAAGTGTCCTGCAGCACGGTCCACCTGACTGCACCTTTCCTCTGGGGCGTTTTTCCACGGGCAGTTCTTACCTGCTTTTGCTTTCAGGCTCCTACTTGCTATGTTACACTTCTCTAAGCCACATCCCATTCACACCGCTGGTTACAATGGCTTTGTATTGTATTTTTTCAGTTTTACATCACAATGCGTTCATTTGGCTAAGGCTTTTATTCAACGTGATAAATGTCAGATAAGTATTAGCCTAAATAGGCCCAGGTGGGAGAGTTTATTACAGCAATAAGGACACGCGATACCATGCAAAGTGCAAATTGCACTGCAGCCCGAGTTTTGTTCTTCCTGGCTTCCAGACCAGCGTCTGATCCTCATTTTCAGGTGTTTGGAGACACAAAAACCTGAAGGGAGGAGGCAGACAGACAGCGACCCAGACAGCAATTTGCAATATATTATTTTAGATAATGCATCATTTGTATGTCTTTGCTGCAGGCTATATTTATCTACAGCACTGTTATACTGTAAGAAAAGCTACATTTTAACCTAAAAAATGTGTGGCATTGGTTAAGAAGATCATTGCACTTCTAATACATTAATAGAACAGTAAGCTGTTAACTTGTGATTTTAAATCTAATGACCTGAAATTGAGCAGGGTTAGATGCTTTTAATTAATGATGTTGCAAAATGTATAAATGACTGGATAAAAAAACAGTCGGTAGCACCACTCCTCCAAGGATGGGGTTCAAATCTGGGTCCTGGTCTTGTGTCTGTGTGGAGTTTGCATGTTCTCCTCATGGTCCCGGGGGCTTTCTCCGGGTCTCTGGTTACTCCCACAGTCCAAATTCATGCGAGTCAGGTGAATTGGGGATTCTAAATTGGTTGTAGTCACGAATGAATGGTGTGTGGGCGCCCTGTGGTGGGCTGGTGTCCCGCCTGGGGTGAGCCCCTGCCTCGTGCCCATAGACCTTGGGATAGGATCCCTGCAACCCTAGTGCGGATTAAGCAGTTACAGAAAATGAATCTAGAATCCACCTATAATTAGCAAGTTTGGAGATACATGGAAAGAAGCTTTATGCAAAATGTGTTGATTTCCATCTTTCTGCCCAGAAGCATTTTCCAAAGGGCTATTTTTTTTTAAATAAGTGAGGACCAGTACTTGCATACAAATTCGGCACCTCAGATTACAAACAAGAAACAAATAATGAAAACACAGTTAAATACACAAATGCACAAAGGGTATAGATGTCATAACACTATGACGACTCAAAGGTCTTGATACCTGGGAGTTTGGAATAAGTGAGATCGGTCTACAGATCACAAAGTCCACATATTACAAGCATACGAAGTTCAACTGCTTAGCCATCATTTTGGTCATGTTGCAGGTCACCCAGTTCAATTCAACTCAATTCAATTTTATTTCTAGCTCTTTTTACAACCAGGTTGTCACAAAGCACCTTTACATAGTACAGGTCCGAGCCCCTAGTGAGTAAACCAGAGGCGAGGAAGAGGAGGAAGAAACCTCGGGAGGACCCAAGACTCAAAAGGGGAACCCGTCCTCCTCTGGTCGACCCAGAGAAAGGAACAAGAGTAAAGAATAAATATAAGACAGAGCCTCAGTGAATGAGATATGCCCTCTATGGGCATAGTGTCTAGAGGGTAAATATTGTTGGAAGAGTCTGTAGTCCATAAACATCAGGATCAGGAGGAACAATCTCCGCACAGTTGATGTGTGTCACAGGTGTCAGACCAAGCATCTATTACTAAGTAATTCAATTTTACTTATATTGCACATTATCATACACAACAGGTCAAATAAAATAAGATATAATAAAATAGGGAAAAAAAATCATTGAAGAAACAAAATTTTAAAAGAAAGCAAAGGTTAACAGTGTGGTTTTTAACAGCATTTTAAAGCTATGGCTGGTGCAGATCTAAAATGTTGATGGGATGTTGGTGCATGACTTCGATCATGTTTAGTTTCAGATCTTCTACCCACTTGCTGAGCAGCTCCTGCAGGTCTAAGAAACCCACCAGGAATATACTCTTCAAACTAATACCGGGCAGCGCTCCCAAAAATGTAATCGCGATTAATCGCTTGTTTTTTTCTGCAATTAATCATGATTAATTGCGTTGTTATGCTCAAAATTAATTCAAAAGTAGTGTATGTCGCACTTTTATTTAAAGTACTGCTGTGACGATGGGTATGATTAAAAACTACAATACCCATAGTTCTGTGTTGGGGAGTAGCGCATTATGGGAAAAAGCCGAGGCTCGTCGTGTGAGAGCATGTGAGAGTGTTCTCACAGTGTTTCAGAAATCCATTAAAGAGTGTTTTTGGACCAATTAAAGTCGTATTGAGTTCTTGACAAATGCTCTATGAACAAAAGTGCAAGAACATTTGGTTTGCAAAAGTTTTAAACAAATGAGCTTTCTAACATCAGTATTTTCTTTAAGATAAGATAGGCCTTTAATAGGCCTGCAGTTCAAATATTTCTAATTCTCAACTTAAACATTAATGTAATCAAATCAAATATAAAAGCACTACAGGGCATTCACGTTTTATCTAGTTTGTTATTAAAAAAAATAAAATTAAAAAAGTTTCCCTCAGAGTTCAGAGCATTATAGCAGCTGCAAATAGGACCAACTCCATATGAAAGTCTAAGTATATGAATGTATAATGCGTAACATATAAAGTATTGGGACGCATGACCCCTGCGAAAACCAGCCGAGACATAGAGCTGCGTGCTGCGAGCACTCCTGAGGCAAAAAAGCAACAAACTTTCAAAATAAAAGGATATTTTAAAAAAAATGCGTTATCATTCGATAAAATAATTAGGTAAATAATGCATTAACACAATTATAACGCAAGTGCCCAGCACTACTTATCAGAGTAGTATCAAACATATCAGAGATGGAAATGGGACTCAAACCATTGGGTGACTTGTGTATAATGATTAATGCTTTTAAATAAATTCTGTACCAAACTGGGAACCAGTGCAAGGATCTAAGAACTGGAGTGATGTGCCCTCTTTTCTTGATTTTGGTCTGAAGTCACAGCAATTGTACCCCCAACCATAAGCCCAGTCCTCATTCATGAAAGAACACACACAGCGTGATCTTAACAGAGGACTGAACAGCTCAAGACTATTCAGGACTTACCGGCTGTAGTTGAGTTGTAACATTGGTTCAGGAAGAGAAAAATTTCCATAGGCAAACCTGACGTGGCCTCTCTGGTGCACCTTTTGCGTACAGAGGCAAATGACCCCAGGCAGAGCCATTCCAGATTAGCCCAAAAGCCTTTCTGCTGACTTTGCATAGGATTAAAAATGTCCAAGGCGTTTAACTTTGATTCTATAAAGATACAAGCTTGTGAATGTCTTGGAATACTAGAACATTCAGTTAAGTTGAAGTTGTTAGGTGAGTGTAGCCTAAAATAAATAGCCTGTATTAAAGTCTACTTTGGTTTGTATTTTCTTGGGTTTTGAAGATTTGTAAGCCTTCCAGATTCAACAATCTTCGGTTCAATTCTACAGTTTGATGACCCAATTATTTTGTAGCAAAGTCTGTTCTGTTAGAAAGTAATTGAATCATTCCTGACCACTAGGGGGCGCAAGTGGCTGTTTTTTGTTTTGTTTTAGCTTTTTTTTTTAACGATCCCACAAATAGCATTCAGAGCTCAATAACAAGATCTGTATTAAGATAAAATAAGAAATCTTAAAGGTAAAGATCCCCAGTTTAAGAAATCTGTTGGTTTTTTTAATTTTTTTAGAATTTTTATCTTTAAGCGTGTCTTGTTGCTGCTGTACCCTAAAGTATGCAATGACTTAGAAAAGAACACACCTACTGTATAACAAATGTGTGGTTTTTAGTTTTCGTGTTTTATAAACTAAAAAGTGAAACAATATTGCAGTTTAGCAAGCATACAATAATATTGAAAAAACAAACATATTAATTCAAAATACCTTACACACTTCTCTGCCAGCTGCCATGAGCCAAAACATACTTTTGATCTTGTTTACAGACAGCACAGAAAAAACAAACCACGCGTAATAGAATGTACTTCATGTCCCTCCTTGTCCACATAACAGGAGTCCCAACATTACAATTTGTGTGAGGAAAATTTCAGCAATTCTCTTACCATCAAAAAATGACATTTCCACAGCTGTATGTTTTGTAGAGTGAGCGATAAGCTTTGAAACGCACACACTATATCACTATATCACTATATCAAGTATTTTTTATGAACTTTTTCGTGACACAGAGCCCTTTAAATTAAAGGACAGATGTCCTGAAAAAGAGATTATGCCTTTCCTAAAATTATATAATATGGGACTGCTGGTGGCCTGCAGGTTAGGAAGTTGCCCCTGTCATCAGAAGGTTGTGGGTTTGAATCTACTAGTGGCACCACTGAGGGAGCCTTGAGCAAGTTACTGTCCCCACAGACTGCTCCCCGGGCTCTGTGTCACTGGCTGCCTACAGCTTCACTTGGTGAATGGCTTAAACGCAGAGAAAGAATTGCTGACACTTTATTTATTTATTATGTAGAGTACCAATATGATAAAATATCAGAACAGAGCAAAAGGCGGCAGTTCGACACTATAAATCTTTTTTTATCCCGTTTTACAGGGTGAGAATTTTCCTTTAAAATGTCCCCAGAAAGGATTTTCAGCGTGTTTTGATGAGAACATTGCCCTCTAGTGCGGTCTTATGAAAGCACCACATAAGGACATTTGTGTTTAAGTTATTTTAAATAAGATTCATAATTATTTATCTGGATGGGAGATGTTTTTATACCCAGATGTTTTTATACAAACAGGAGCAAAGCGCACACATGCTGTACATCTTATTATTATTATTATTATTATTATTATTATTATTATTATTATTATTTCTTGCAGAATAAGGCCATAGAATAATAACAAGCTTTTGTTATTCTTTGCATATACAGGTATGCCATTTCTGCCTTAAAATATATTTACTTCTTTTCATTCATGAATTAACAAATCTTAATGAATACATTTTCATTAATTAATAAATCTGTACAATTAATTGATCAGTTGCTTCAGTATGAAAAGTGGCAATAATAGAAACAATAATACGCTTATCAAGATAAGCTGTTAGAGCACACACTACAGTTCGTTTCATATTTTAGCAGGCTTAAATATATATATATAGTGGAGGATGGGGTCCTGTACCCCAGTAAACCTTTGTGTCTTGCAAATGTCAGTGTATTCCTCCAGGATCAATTTAGTATGTAAAATAATTTTTTAAAAAACAATCCCAGCTAAAACCTTTAAAATGCTTTAAACAATTTGGAAGAATTTTGCAGAGGACCATTTATTTTTCTGCTGTTTTATTGGGAGACATGCTGCTTTATTACATTCACGTTTTCACTTTTATTGCTTATCGGTAGGTTTGGTGGCCAAAAACTCATCAGTGATGTGCTTCTTTAGAAGCCTGAGACACTGCAGACCTTAGTGTACTTCTGCCTGTTGGCGCTTTTAATAAGTGTAGCATAGATGATCACACCAGTGAGGGTTTATTGTTCCTGCAGCACAACTTCATAGTCTGGTCTTAGATATAAAGAAAGTTGCACAATAGCTGGTAAAACTCAGTAGACACAGCACTCTTATCTACAAATGCTTTGAGTAAAGTTCACCCACGTTTCAGTCAATTAATCCCTATCAGAGAAGTTGCTCTCAGTCATTGCCCTCCTCTCCTGAACATGGTATCAGAAACAGTATCAAATCTTTATTGGTGAAATGATCCATTGATAAAATGATGTGCGAGGCTGGCAGTTCATATCAAGTCTACTCTTTGACCGATTCAAAATCACTGCGGCGTCCAGTTGGGTTGCGGTTTGTTCAGCCTGTGAAATGCAGTTTGAGGCCTGATGGTTAGGGAGTTGTGATCAGAAAGTCGTGGGTTTGAATCCCAGGGTTGCCCAATGCTTCACTTGGTGAATGAAGCAAAAAAAAGTGTCCACTCTGTCATACAAGAACACAGCACAGCACAGTGTGAACTGCACAAAATCTTCACTTAACCCATTCACCAAGTGAAGCAGGGGGCAGCAAGGAACACAGCGCCCGGGGAAAAAGTGGGTGGGGATGATACCTTGCTCAAGGGAACCTCGATGGTTCTCAGCAGTCTTGGTACCTCAGTGGAGCTTAGCACCACGTAGCAGTCATGGATGCATAGAAGAAGTTCACATTGTGTGCTGTACTGTAGTGTGTTCACGCTCGACTATAAGGAGCCACTTTACATTACTTTACTCGGAGTGCAGCGAAATCAAAGCGAGGACCGTTGGAAAGAATGCAGCTTTCATTCCTCAGGGCAGGCACTTGATAAATGACAGGCAGTGTAGCAGTGTAGTAATGGTCATGTGAATCCGTGACCGTGGGTTGGAGCCATGAATGCCTGGTCCCAGTCAGTGTCTAGCTCACGGGTGTCCTGTCTTATAATCAAAGAGTCGGTGTGTAGCGGCTGTAGATTTACATCCCAGTAGATTCCTGCTAAGTCAGTTTCTTTTGCTCAGTTGATCATGTGAGCTCTGGATTTTCTTTAATAAAAGCCTACAGACAAAACAGACATGTCTTTACAGCTGAAACTGGTCTTGTGTGCACAATCCACTACCCAGACTGGATCAACGTTTATGCAGCAGAAAACTAAATGAATTAAGTATTGGGACGCCTGACTGGCACATTAATGACATTTAAATCTATGAACTTTAATATAGAGTTGGTGTCCCTTTTAGCTATAACAGCTTCTACTCTTCTTGGAAGGCTTTCCAAAAGATTTTGGAGTTTCTGTGTGGCAAATTTCATTCACTCACTCGCTTATTCCTCACTGGAGTCATGGGCCTATCCTGGGGGAAATAAAATGTCCCTTGCTCTGAAACTGTACTATCATTATCATTATTATTATTATTATTATTATTATTATTATTATTATTATTATTATTATTAATAATAATAATAATAATAATAATAACAACAATAATAATTGTTCAAACCCAAGGACTCTTTACAGAGTAATAACAAAACAAGAATTCAAATAATAAAGTCACAACATTTACGACACAGCAACAAGTCTAGACAGACAGAAAGAAGGGTTATAATACAGAGAGAAAATTTGGGACTTAAGATGACTCTGAAAAAGAAGGATCTTGAAGATTTTTGAGCAGTGAGATCTATAATTTGGGTGCAGCAACACTGAAGGCCTCCCACAGAGTAGAGGCTGTAATTGATTACTGTAAATAAAACAGAGTCTATTGACCTTAACATGGTGTAGAGATGTAACAGGTCTTGTATATAAAAGGGAGTGAGGCCATGAAGGAAGCGTTTATGCAGTAAACAGAACAAACACTAGTTCTAGACTGTTTTAAACCAGTTATTTTCACTGAAATCAGGGTTTACTGATACACTCTGAGTTCAGAGGGTAAGCACAGGTTCTAGACTGTTTTGCACTGTTTATATTTACTGAAATCAGAGTTTACTGATACACTCTGAGTTCTGAGGGTCACCACAGGTTCTAGACTGGTTTATACTCTTTATATTTACTGCAATCATATTTTACTCATATATTAAGGGTTAAAAGCATATAGAAGTATATAGAAGTATATAGAAATGTGTACTGAAATTTGTTCTGAATACAGAAGGATACTGGTAGCCAGTGAAGATGATGGAGAACAGGAGTGATGTGAAAGGTACATTTAGTGTTAGCAGTAAGGAGACGTCTTTTGCAGGTTCCCCATATGACTGATGATTGAAGGCTGCACCATGAAGTCCTGTCTTTCTTTTCCCTCTTCCAAATACATGGCACACAAAACTTACCTTTCTTTTTCTGTTACTTCTGGAAAAAAATAATAAGGGCTAAGAAACCACTCTGGGGCTACACGCTGTGTGCCACCACACAAAGTGAGGAGTGTTTAAACTCAGATAGGGCTGATGAAACTGTTCCAGACTCCTGCAGTGTTTCTTGAACGGAGGAATATGAGCCTGTTGCTCCCAATCATACGGCAAATGCATTAAACGGTTCTGCCATAAACAAAGAAAACTCCCCAACTGCCACTGTAAATACCTGGTATTTGTTTGTATCCTGTACAATTTTTCTAATTCTGTTACTGCTACTTCCTTTTTTTCCACAAATATTTCTTGCTGCCTACCTCAATCTTTGCATGTCTTAGGTTTTTTTTGCACACTTCATGGCTCTGCTGCCAAAGTAAAGTGTAAAACTGTGACTACACTGTATGTTGTCTTGCCCTGTAAATTTTGTACTGTTGCCTATACTTGTGTAGTATTGTGGTGTTCTGTTTTTGCTCTTTGCAGGTCTGTTTTTATATGTGTGGGTCTGTTTTTGTTCTTTATGGGTCAGTTTTTATTCTTTGCAGGTCTGGTTTTGCTCTTTGTGGGTCTGTTTTTGCTATTTGCACATCTATTTTTTGTTTTTTTGTGGGTCTGTTTTTGTTCTTTGTGGGCCTGCTTTTGTGCTTTGTGTTGCATCATGGTCATGGAGGAATTATATTTTATTGTACTTTGTGCTTTGTGTATGATTCAAATGACCGTAAACACCTACTTGACATGACTTGGCTATGGGAAGAAAATTCTAAGCTGCTCTTGGGAAACTGATTATCCTCCAAGGTGCCAGACCCTCAGCTGGACATGGCAGCACTGTCTTGTATGGCTCTCAGCAGGGCATCTGGTGGGAAGAGCGCTGGAACAGAACACGTTCTGAACTCCCTGATCACTGCCGGCTTTCTCCCACTCTGTGGGGTCGAGAGAAGTGCAAACCAAAATAAGACTAGTCTCTTTTCCTCTCATGAAGAACAGTCCAACGACAGAGCTGCTGCTGAAGCTTGCCCCAACACACACCCAAATCAAAAAACTGAAACAAATAAAATTGAATGTTGTTTTATATTTTATAGTCTGTAGCAACAAATTATTTCGCCACAAAGGCTCAAATTGTTGGTCTTGAAGAGACAGATTGGGTCTTTATTGTATTAACATTCACTTTGTTTTGAATCATAAAAATAAATAAATCACTCAGTCACTCAACATCATACAATTCCTTCTAGGTAAGGTATTGTTGGACCAAATGTGATTCTTCAACATGATCATAATCCCAAGAATTCTTAAAAACTGTGCCAAATTAGATCAGCCCAAAGAAAAGCAAAACATTTAGAGAGTGATATCTTGTCCTCCCCAGTCCTCCCCAGGAAATTAGACAGAACTGTTTGCTGCTTTGGGCACAAGTTATACTGGGAAAGTTACTGTGAATGATGTTGTCAATCTGTGCTGCTGTGATAAAGGGGGGGGGGGGGGGAGTATTTTAATGAAACTCATACAGAAATGTTCAGATCCATTAAACTGCACTTACAGTGTATGTTGTTACACCTTAAATACAGGCAGTTACATTTGTTTTAGGTAAAAAATCTGTTTATTTAAATGATCAAACGATGGGCCCAAACCTCTGGCCTGTAATGTAAATAATTCATTTAAAGGTGTGTGTCACGCTACGGGATGTGAAGTAGAATGAAATACACACCTATAAATTGCTACTTACATAAATTACTTCCTACATGGTCTACATTCAAAGACAGTTAATACCTAATACTACTCAAAAGTGTTCCTCTCCTCAAAAGTGTATGTGAACTCATATCCCTGTAACTTCAGATGAATGTGCCCCCCCACGAATTAAATCACACACTTCTCATCATATAAACAGTGAAAGACCTTACAAACTTATTTCCTTGACAACAAGCGTCAACTCTAATCGTGATCACCCTGGGAGGGCAGGGGTTGTTTCGGGGAAGCCTTGTTTTCGTGAACAGAGATCATAAGTCTGCGTTTTCTCTTTCCAGCTGCGTAAAGAAATGGCAGAACCGTTTTAAAATCGCAAGCTCCTAAAAGAGTTTGCCTCCTGCTAACATGTTTGACATCAGACTCATCAGTGGGGCATATTTGACTGTAGACTACAAGCATTTTATTTGTGCAGGGAGAAAGAGCAACACACAGGAGATCCAACCTAATAAAACAAAAAGCTGAAAGGTAAACTTGTCAAATCATTTGCACAGATACTGCTTTACGCATGTTCCAATGAAGTAGAAATGTTAAATAAGCAAGAGGGATGACCAGATCCACAGAACTGGTTTGTTTGCTACAACCTTTGGCCTTTGCATGACAAATTTAAGACCATAAAGTGTCCTTTAAGCAGTTTCCTCTGGGATCAATAAAGTCTTCCAATTCTGAATCTCATTTTCATTCCTAACAGACTGTAAACTTGCTTTTGCAACGAACTCTGGTCATTTTCTGTTGCCGTATTGGCAAAGTCACATTCAATCATGTTAATTATGTACATTAATCAATTAGAACAGCATTCATAAAACATAGAATGCATTTAGCCAGAACGTAGAATATAGAATATAGTTAGCTAAAGTTTATTCTATTATTCTGCTCTTATCCTATTTTCTATTTTCTCAGGGTCTCAGGGTTGCATTTCACTACGTAAATAACACAATATTTGACAATTTGACAAAGTGAATCTTGAATCTTAAATCTTTTAATGTCCCCATAAAGAAAAAAACCCTGTATTTTTCATGGAAAAGTTCACACTTTGATACGCCTTAAGTACCAAGTACATGGTTGCACACAGTAGGCAATTTGGTGTTTATGATCAGAGCGAGGAATCAAGTAGAAAATCCACTGGGAGAATGTCCTTGATACACAAAAGCCCAGGTATTTTCCCAAAACGTCATGTCCTGCCTGCAAACCAAATTCATTCTGTTCAATTAGAACACCTCAAACATCAAGCTCTTCCATCATAAAGAGCAAATCTGTCAGTGCAGGGGGGTCTCTCTGCCTGATTTAAGAGGCCAGCTCAAAAGGTGGTCCGATAATGTGGCTAATCTATTTGAGTGCTGAGATTATGGTGTAGTGAATGAGGTACTGTAGCTCCAGGACAGTAAATAAACGGGCCGAATAAACCTCTTTCTAATCACTCAAGAGACTGACTGGTCATTAAGGTTTCATTAAGCGGCAGGGAGACGAGTGTGCCATAAATATTTTTGTGCAGTGAGATGTCCATGAATAATGTATGAATAGTAGTCTTCCAACATATTGATTCATTCGAGGTCTGGAATTAAAGAGGACACGAGCAAACTTCGGCTGCAGAGAAGCACGAACTGCAGTGCACAATACTTTCAGCACAACACAGCATTTAAAATGACACCCCTGTCATGTTATTGGTTTGATGCCCATCGTGTGTTCGGTTCTGTGCTTGTCTGCTGGACACTATTCATCAGAAAAATAAGTGTAAAGTAAAGATTCTGTGTGAACAGCATGAAATTCTTTTCTATATTTAACCCATTCGTGAAGTGAAGCAGCCAGGAACACAGCACTCGTGGAGCAGTACCTTGGTCAAAGGAACCTCAGTGGTGCCACTAACAGTCTTGGGATTCAAACCCATGACTTTCTGATCAAAGGGCGAACATTCTAACCACTTGGCCACCAGCCGCACAGTAAGGACATTTCCAGCTTTTCAAATGATTTAACTGGCTGTAACAGAAGTGTGATGACACAGTACATTTTACAATATTAGAGGTATAAGGAATGAACCAGCATCCTGAAGGTCACTGGTTCCAGTCCCAGGACTTACTGGGTGCTCTCGGATGAGGTGGTGCTGCTCTGCTGGTGATAACGACCCACACTTAGGCAGCAAAATGACAAATTTCTCTTAAAGGGTCAATAAAGTACACACTACCAGTCAAAGGTTTGCACACACTGATATCTCTAAATTTGCATGTCACTCACTTAATATTTCTTAAGATAAACTCAGTATTCTTTGTATACAAATACATGTACATTCTGCTCATCATTGGAGTCCCTTTATGAGCCAGAACAATTTTTATTATTCATCACTCCTACTAAAGCCTCCTACTCATAATATGAGTTGCAATGTGGATCACCAGACAAGTGTTAGATATTTAACATGCTATTAAACAGTAACGAGTGCATTTAAAGTCTAGAGTCTAAAGTCTAATCTGGGTGATTTCACATATTTTCATATATAGTTGTTCCCTCAACAACTTTTAAAAGTTTGCAAGAATAAAAATATGCAGTTTATGAAATAAATGGATAAGTTGTAATAGCCTTTGATGTGCAAAAAGGTTTGACTGTCTAAAATACCCCACATAAACCAGCCGGCTTTGGCAAATGTGGAATCTGTTCCGGCAGCAGTAAAGTACTGGTGTTGTTATATAAGACTGTTTTGGTTTGGTAATAGACTTCATTTCAATGCGCAGGAGTGTTGGCTTACATGTAAAAAGTTAGATAGATGGATATTTGAGGGGCCATTTGAAGTTCCATAGTTTCCCACACTGGCAGAACCCTTCAGAGAGCCCCCAGGACCTTCTGGAAAATGGCCGTTCTCTGAAGAGTTTGAAGTAGTTTACTTGGTTTCTTGAGGAACCGTTTATCCAGCAGGGTCTCAAACCTCTTTAGGTACTTCAAAGAAGCATTTTAGGCTAGGCTCTTCAAGGAACATCTTCTTTGAGGCTTTGAGGCCAGCTACCATTATTGACTCTTATATGTTAGATATATTTACAGATTGACTGTATATTTATATTTAAACTGCTACTGATCGTTTGCACATAAAATTCTGTATTATGCAAATATTGCAAGCCAGTATTCTGTTGGCTTGCAATATTTGCATAATTTTTGCTTATGAAAAATGACTACTAAATTGTACTAAATTGCACATTTTTACTTCTAGTTTGCTAGAAAACCTGTGCACAGGTCAGTTCTTGCACTGTAGACACCTAACAGGTGCCTCTCGAGGGTTGTGTCCTTCTGTACAGGATCTTGATTATCGATTCAGTGCTGTCCTGAGGTTTAATACAATATTAATATAAAGTCTTGTTTACAATGAGAAGAAAAAAGCAGAGTGGTCGTATTCATTTTCATTCTCAACCACGACGCAACCTTCAAAACTCCTCTGGAACTTCATTTTGATTCTTTCCACATACAGTGAACTATCCTAAAAAAACTTTTTTTTCGTGTCTTTCATTAAATACACCCAAGCAGCACAACAGGAAATTGTAGTCTAACAGCCCAGAGTTGATCTGTGAGAGAATGATTGGACTACAGACGTGAGCTGAAGGTCAGCTTTAGAGGATATTGGGGCTACAAGGCTCACTCAGGAATCCTTCTGGACGGGACATTCAATCAGCCTTCTCTCTGCCCGGCCTCGGGATTAAGGAGCTGAGACTTTATTTATTTTTCATTCTGACAGGTTAAGGTGAGGTGACCAAAGACCTATCATTTTGAGTACTATGTCCAGGAGCTGCTTGATATTTGGGCCTGATTTATGACTGACGTGCTGTGGATGGCGTAAATCTCCAAGGATGGTCCACTCGCTCTCCGCTGACTAATCACCATCTCGCTATTTAACACGGCCTCCTGCCCTGGGTCTTTTTCCCTGGACCTGCAGATGTGTACCTGCAGATGTGGTCCATAAATAAAGTCTGAATGACTCTGTATAGATGTTGAGTCATCACACTGTGTTTAAAAACATGCTCAAGTGAAGTCAAGTAGGTGTTTATTATCATTCCCATATAAACAGTACATGGTGAAATGATCCAACATTCCACCAGGACCACAATGTTCCTCCAGCGTAACATACTTCCTGGACCACAATGTGTTTTTCCAGGACCACAACATTCCTTCAGGACCACAATGCTTCTCCAAGATCACAATCTTCCTTCAGGACCACAGTGACTTTCCAGGTCCACAAAACACCTGTTAGGATCTGTTGCTTCAGGAGTTCTGGTGATTCCTCATTTTCTCACCATCTTTGGTTTATCTTCAAATGACACGACTTCTAACTCCAACAGTAGTACCTGCTGAGCAGAACATTCAAGATTCAGGATTACTTTGTCATCTGCAGCTGTGAATATGTATGTAGTGTGATGAGACATTTCTCCATGAGCCACAGAACAACATATAACAACATAAAAGTGCAAGTTACAACTGCCTCCTGTGCAATGATGCAAAAAAAACTGTGGAAGGGTTAAATCTTGTTTACACAATCATGTTACATTACGTTACTGTTATAATGTTCAGTTGAACAAGATTTAACCCTTCCATGGTGGTTATTTCTGCACCATTGCCCAGGAGGCAGTTACAGCGTTGAACAAAGTGCAAGGAATTACTGAAACAATACAATAAATAGACATACAGCAGTGAAACAGCATAGTGTGAATGGGATGTTAATCTGAAATAAAACAATAAATAGACATACAGCAGTGTAACAGTATAGTGTGAATGGGATGTAAACCTTACAGAGTAACTAGCGTTGCTCCATAAATATGATATTGACCAATAGACAATTAATAGCATTGAACCACACAGAGTGAGTGCAAATGATGTCTGTCGCTCTGGAGAGCCATAATGCCAGCTAAATGCCATAAATGTAAATGCTACTGAAAGACCAGAGTGTGTTATGAGAGGTTTATAAAATATAAAGTAAGGCAGTTCACTGGAATCTACTTGGTTAAGCAGGGAATAAACATTTATGTGCATTCAGAGACCTGATGGCCTGCGGTGTGAAGCTGCTGCACAGTCCCGGAGAACCAGAGCAGAAGCTTTGGTACTGTTCGCCAGATGGTAGAAGAGAGAAGAGTCTGTATAATGGCTGGGACCAGTCTTTCACAATATTCTGTCTCTGTTATAGCAGTGGGTTTACTAAGCATCCACAGTGGTGTGTTTTAATGAATTAAAAATGCTGCAGATTGGATTTAACGAGTATATAAGAAGACTGGCGACTTCTTATTCTTTCTATTACACCAAAAAAAAAAAGATTGAGAGCTATAGGGAAGTCACAAGCAAGTCCTTACTGAATGAGAGTCAATGAAGTGTCACATCTCCCTTCTTTCTCCTGACATAGGTTACAGGCACACATACACCAGGGGTAGTCGAAGTGTTGCATATTGTTTCTTTTATTTTCAAAACCAAGCAAAAACAAAACTGACTCAAGGGCCATACACAGTACAATAGTTCAAAAATAATAGGAGAAACATAAACCTACCTACCTTAACACATAGGTAGTTTGACGGTAGAACAGCACTAAAACCCGTAACACAAACCCCTTAAATACCCATAAACTAAAACCCAGCCACCAGTAATTAAACACAAGCACTTAACACAAACCAAATACAGCTGTAACCATCAATCATCACCCAACAGTCAACCTTCACAATACAATTTCCCCAAACAAAACCCTGAAACAGAAAAAGGACAGGTTCTAGTGGCCCCCTATCATTACAGTCCCCAGCCCTGATAAGGAGCTAAACAGCATGATATGTTAAAAATTTTCCACTCTTTTACGCAGTACTTTTTTGGAAAATCGAACAAGGCAAACACTAAAAATGATGAAATCTTGACACCATGGTTCTGTCATTTTACAGTAAACGGTGTAGACTGATGTCATGAACGTAAAAAGTGTTGACTGACGTCATGAAAGTGTATCTGAACAGAGTTTAAAAATATCAAAGCAGTGCTTAAATATTTGATGCTGTTCTGTTTTGAGGGAATTCATACATTTAAAAAAGATTAATATGAACACTATGAAATCGCTCAGAGTCTGGTCAAAACCCCTAGATTGCAAAATGGTTATTTGTAGAAATTAAACCAGACGATAATACTGGCAACAGTATTTTATAAATGGCTACAACCTGCAATACTGTTCATCAATACATGTGAAATGTTGCAAAAAAGTATTTTTTCAAGAAAGATGCATTTACGCAACAAATTACCATCACACAAACACACAGCAATGGAGAATCAGAGCTGGGCCGAGGAGATGAGAGTGTTTCTGAAAGGAATGCTTACTGTTTCAGCACTTTCTGAGAGAGAGCTCCAGAAAAAGCTCCAGCTTTTTTCATTACAAGGCGCTCACACATCTCCATGTGACAGAAGCGTGACGCAAATAAAAATAAAATAAAGAGAATTTTCTCATCAGTCAGTCTTGAGAAAGTCAGGGAGTTTTACATAAAACTAGAGATGGAAAAATCTCAAGGGAGTTTTTCCACACAGACATTTCAGACAACACTATGCTTCCAACTTTGTGGACACGGTGTGGTGAAGAACCTTTTCTATTCCAGCCTGGCTGTTCCAGTGCACAAAGCGAGCTCCATAAAGACATGGCTGGATGAGTTCAGTGTGGAAGAACTTGACTGGCCGCACAGAGTTCTGATTTCAACCCCATCCAGCACCTTTGGGATGAACTGGAGCAGAGATTGTGAGCCAGACCTTCTCATCCTACATCAGTGTCTGAACTCATAAATGCTCTACAGAATGAATGGACACAAATTGACACAGAAATCAAGAAGAGTGGAAACTGTTACAGCTGCAAAGTAGGACCAACTCTACACTAAACAGTGTTTGGTGTAATGGTCAGACGTCCCAATACTTTTATGCATATAGGGTAAACAATTTCCTCCAGGATCAACAAAGTTTTCTGACTCTGATTCCTATTCTGATACAAACATCAGTAACCGTGAATCTTAAGATCTTAAGATGAGCCCTGATTCCAATTAAACACTCTGTGGCTTCAAGGTTATGGTGCAAATAAAGTATCTTAGATACAAAAGGAAAAGATTAATTAAACATTTGCATAATGAGGCTCTCCTATTAGTCCAGCCCAAAGAAAAGAAAACAGAGCTGAGGAAACATCTCCTTTAAGCGGCAGCTGCTGACGGAGTGGTGTGTAAACTCCCCTGTTGTGGCTACTTTCCGACTCGACGCAGAACTTCATCGCTCTCTCGCAGGACTTCTCTTTCAATTATAGCTGCGTCTCTCCTGGGAGCTTTTTAATGAGATGACTAATGTGTGTGATATCAGCTTCACCTCAGCGCTGGGTGAGAGCCTCGCTGGCCTTTTGATACCAGTGTGTGGAGACGTTAGGCTTCTCAGAGACCCCCTGCTGCTCTACAGCCTCCAGGATGAAGCCCCCTGGCAGAAATGAGGCATCTCTCCTCTGATGTGTTGCGCTTCACTGACGCATCAAGGCTGTGTCTTCACAAGCTGCTCAGAGCGGAGCATGACTTACTCTGAAGTGGGTGAAGAGCCAAAGTCAGCTAAGGGGATATGAAGTCGGCCCTCGGATTAATCACATTCATTTTTTTAATGCTGTGATATTTATTTAGTCTGAGAGAGGTTTATAATTACCCTCAAGTCGGTCCCAAAATGTATTCAGATTACAAACTGATCACTAAGGCACTTCATTGGGAACATCATTTTAACTGATTATGATTGAATCATGGTGACATGATAAGGTGACATAGTGAAATTCTCATCATTTTTTGATGAGAATATGGGGGAAATTATGTGTATTAACAATGAACAGATGTGACTTATAAAGGCACATACACCCATCCAGATATGCTACAAACATTAAACACATTCATTCCCACCACCCATAGACAAAAAAATAGAGAAAGGTCCATCACAGGTTACCAGTCCATCACAGGGCAAACACACTGGCTCAGAGAATCAGAACTGGGAAACATGATTTTAGCCTGTACCTTTTTTAGAATTAATTAATTAACAAAACATAATTAATTAAACTGTGCAACAGCAAATCTTTAGGCAATAAACTATTTTAATTTAAACAATTATTAAGCAAGTGGAGGCAGCAAATAAAATTTCACCCATGTCCAAACAGGTGCCACGGGCACTGAGGGGACAATTATGGAGGAGTAGAATAGACTGTGAGTTAACATTAGCACCCCAGGCTACCTCCACTTTGTCCTGGGAGACGGAAAGGAAATAGATGTTAAACAGCGCAGAAAGCGGCGCTAAGGTAAATGGACGATTTCTGCATGAAGCACACCAAAGAAAATGTCACGACTCACATCTGTTCACGTTAAGAGAGGCTCCAACTGTTCCATTCAAATTACAACCGACTTCAAATAGCCTAAAGAAAAAACTAAACGTAACTAAAGAAAAAGTGTTGAATAGGAAGAAAGCACAGATTTTTTTTAAAACCAGGAACCATATGGAAGTCAAGCTGTTTCGTCTGCCATGCACTAGCTTTTACACCTGTAGCTGCCTAACTATCAGAACAATGTTCTTGCTTCAATCTGTCTACGCAATGACATATAAACAGTGATTGTCGGTGGGACTCGTTACGACCGAATACATTTTAAATTGCTGCAATTTATAAAAGACTTTCAATCAAGCCGTTTGTACTTTTTCCGATATCAGGCCCTGACCTCATTCTCATTAGCGCTTTCGTGCCTGCAATCAAATGATCACAGAAATGTTCTAACATCTAAAGCTTTCCCAGAAGAATAGAGGCTGTTAATGCCCCTGATTTCAGAAGAAACACTGGTGTCTACAAACCTTTGGACGAAAAGTGTACATTCCTGCTTGCCTGCATATATAACCTCTCTAAAATACACAATATTTACAAAAGTATTGGGACGCCTGACCATCACACCAACAGGGATTGTAATGGCATTGCTTTTAAATACATAGGCTTTAATATGGAGTCACTCCCACTTTGTGGCTATAACAGCCTCCACTCTCCACTCCACTCCAAGCTTTCCACAAGTTTCTGTGTGAATTTGTGTCCATTCATCAGGACAGACACTGATGTTGGACAAGAAGGTCTGGCTCACAATCTTCGTTCCAGTTCATCCCAAAGGTGCTGGATGGGGTTGAGGTCAGGGCTGTGTGGCCAGTCAAGTTCTTCCACACTGAACTCCTCCAGCCATGTCTTTATGGAGCTCGCTTTGTTCACTGGGACACAGTCATGCTGGAATAGAAAAGGTTTTTCCCCACTCTGGCTCCACAGAGTTGGAAGCATGGAGTTGTCCAAAATGTGATGGTCTGCTGAAGTATTAAGATTGATCTTCACTGGATGTAAGGGGTCTAGCCCAAACCCTGTGTCCCCTTTTGTTCATATTGTGTATACTAAAATAGAGTGATCTTCTTTTATTGATATTCTGTGTATTCTTTTTACTTTTTACTTCCTGCTGTTTTTAAGATTAATATTTGTATTCTATTTGTAAAGAACACAGGTATGGATCCAAATGCAGAATAGCAAAAATAAAAGGCAAAAACTCCAAAACCGTAGCAAAAAGTAAAAAAGCAGCAAATTCAAAACCAGGCAATCAAAGAAAGTCCACTAGGCAAAGTGGGAAATCCAAGGTCCAGAAACAGGTCAGAGAAAACACAGGGATTAATCCAAAACACAGAGGGTACGCTTGTTAACTAGGCAGGGCTTAGTATTATTCGCACAGGTAGATTGTCTGGAAGGGCTATATATACCACCTGAGCCGAGTTCTCAGGTGATCCTGACCTCCACCTTATTGGCCTGTGTGAGATCCTGGAGTGGTGATCTGGAGGGGGGTGTCCAGTAGCACCTGACTGGGACACCACCTCAAATTCCATACCAGGCCTTACACTATTCCTCTAAGGCACGTTGAATGACCTTTGTGTCTGATAATGGGTTACATAAATAAAGTTGACTTAACTAGACTTAGATGCATTTGGGTTAACTGAGCTTACTCTTGAATTAAACTGCAGGGTAAGGTATCATTTAAAGTGGTGTCTGTGTCCTGCAAATGCATGTAAAGTTTAAAAGTTTCCTGTCAGTGGACCAAAGATCAGTTTGAGGACCTGTTTAAGCATCTAAGGCAGGCCTATTCAACTAGCAGCCAGATTCGGCCCTTTTGAAATTCTTTATGGCCCACAAGACTGCCAGTAAATCAGTGTGTGATTCTTGTGATGTAATAAAGTTATGGGTTTTGGATCATGATTGGCTGGTAGTCCCCTGCAACTTTTGCCAAGACTGATTATCTGCTGTGTTGTATAAAATTAACCAATCCGAGCACAGAAGTTGCCAAATTATTAGCCAATCACAGCCGAAAGAAGTGAAATTTGTCAGAAAATGAGCGGAGCAGAGCTGGCAGTAACGAAGGAGAATCTGGTCACGCACACAGCAAAGGAGAAATCTTTGTAGTTTTAGTTCAGTGATGTATCTACTCTAACGACTTTACGGTCAAAGTTCTCGTTTAGAACCGGACGCCGTTAAAGCGGCTATATTTGACGGTTAAAGCAGCACTTACACAGTGCTGGACTGGCCATCGGGCTGATGGTAAATTTGGGCCGAAATCCCAACAGCCGCCCCGGGAACGATAGCCTGGACAGCACAAAATTCTGCGGCCCCCAAACCACCAGTGACTTTTATATCCAGCCCACTTGCTACTGAAGTTGAATAGCCCTGATCTAAGGTGTATTGGAATCCAGCATAGAGCAGCAATTTGAAAAAATGTCTAACAATATCCTGACAGATCTGCTACTGAGTGGGTTCTTCTACTTCTTGGCACTCTCGTTGGTGTCACAGGTGTTTTCAATTTGGCTCAAACAGATCATATTATCTCCATAGGAAAGCAATGACCGAGAGAATGGGCTCTGGAACAGCTGCACTTGAGCCTGAGGTGCCCAGCAGCTGGTTAGAGGGGTATGAAGCCAGTAGTACTGAAGTAATGAAGCTCCATTCAGTACCTTCGGGGCAGCTGGTAGCCAAGGGGTTAGGGCATTCACCCTGTGATCAGGAAGTCGTGGGTTCAATTCCCAAGACTGCTAGGCACCTTTGAGTTACCCTGAGTAAGGTACCGTCCCCTCACACTACTCCCCGGGGTACCCACTGCTTCACTTGGTGAATGGGTTAAATGCGGAGGAAGTATTTTGTGCTGTTCACAAAAAATGTGTATTGTTATTGTGTGGTTTTGTTATTGTGTGTATTGTTATTGTGTTGATGTTATTGTGTGGTTTTGTCATTGTGTGTATTGTTATTGTGTGCATTCTTGTTGTGTGGTTTTGTTATTGTGTGTATTGTTATTGTGTTGATGTTATTGTGTGGTTTTGTTATTGTGTGTATTGTTATTGTGTTGATGTTATCGTGTGGTTTTGTCATTGTGTGTATTGTTATTGTGTGCATTCTTGTTGTGTGTTTTTTTTATTGTGTGTCATGTTATCAGATGCTGTTCTTGGGTGTAATTGTTATTATGAATTGTTATTGCGTATTTTTGGTACTGTATATTGTTATTATTATATGCGCACTGTGATCTCACTATGTCCTTATTATACACACCACACAATTTTTGATGACAATAAAGAAAAAACCCATTGGGCGCAACACTGTTTCTTTTTTTGTGTCTGTCCCACTAACCAGAAACTCTCAGCATTCATCACAGCCTGTCACAAAACACACACACTTCTCTTCCATTCACACCCTGGGCACTCAGCCTCAGGATCCCCAACTATTCCTTGAATCCATCGCTATCAGCATTTCATTCTCCTGGAAGACAGAGAGAAGAGAGAGAAGAGAGCGATGCGGCAGCGGAATAGAAGAGGAGGAGATGAAAAATAAATAGCACTTTTATCTGATTTGCTCCCCCCCTCCACATCAGTTTAGGAAAAGCAGCGCGAGGAGATTGTATGGGAGGCCTCGTGTGCAGTAAGGGGGAATGCTGTGTAATCATTTTCACTCCCCCGGCCCGCTCTACATTGATCTGTTCTAGTGAAATCATCTCTGGACTGTTATTAAATCATTATACCACAACAGCGAGACACACATACACACACACACACACACACACACACACACCCACACACACACACATACTCTCTCTCTCTCTATCTCTCTGTCTCTCTCT
>JBBJLR010054944.1:0-11588 GCA_037577145.1 Brachypetersius gabonensis
ACACACACACACACACACACACACACACACACACACACACACACACACACACACATACATATATATATATATATATATATATATATATATAATTTTAGCCAGAATTTTCCTGCAGTAAAATGCAGAATGGGGAGCAGAACAACCAGAGACATAGTAGACAACATGGCAGCTGATTACAAAAACAGGCTAATGTCCTTTGAAAGTGCATTAATTTTAAATAATACATTACCAGGGCTGCCACTTCTTCTGCACTGACTATGAAACTCACAGTTTCACAGTTTAGTCTTACAGTTTCATGTCACTTTTGACATTTGTCATACATTTTTACATCAGTGTACTTGAATACCTGTAAACCTCTTCACCTTTTGCTAATTAAAAACAGCCTGGATGTAATGTTGCAGGTTGGAGGATGTATGTATGCATAGTTCAAGTCAAGGCAGCATGTTACAAATGCATGCAGGTCACAAGGTGTGAAAAAGGAGAAGCCAGGAACAGGGCAAGGAAACCAGAAAGAAGAACACTTTGGAGAAAGAAGAACACCAGTATTTGTTAAAAGAGTGTAGTATTACTAACACTTTGTTTACATTGTATATCTGGGTACAAATGGTGCAATTTATTATGGTTTGTTGTGTACAAAGATACAGAATGTAAACAAAGTGTTTGTTAAAAGAGCACAGTATTACGAACACTGTGCTCTCTATACAGCTCTTTCTACAATGATCACAAGGAGGATTGCCCCTTCACTGACCAAATCTGCCACAGCCTACTCCCATCTTCAAGACAGATGACATGCCACCAGTAAAGCCTCTTTCTCAGATTCCAGTAAAGTCCTCCCTATCTCTCCATGCTCTTGGCTCTTGGCAGGGATGACAACAGCTACAGTGGTGAGCCCCAGTCCAGCTACAAGGCCACACGGAAGTTTAACTAACAAATATGGCTGTACAGTGTTAAAAGCAGAGCTAAAATCAATTAAAAGGCATGCTTAATATGCAGAATACTCTAAGGACTGTTTCTAGCCTTGCATAAATGCAGTTTAAAAATTTGATTCACTGACTTCAATCCCACAATGTTTTTGGTGCCTAAGCTTTGAGGTACTGTGGGAGTCAAACTTCTTTTCCCTCCTGGCTTGCCTTAGGTTTGTCTGAATATTCCTCTGAATATTCAACTCATTTTTTTGATGCACCACTGAATTTCTTTAAAAATATAATATTTGTTGTTTGGGTACATAGTTATTGTCTTCTGAGAACATTGTCTTTGATTTAATGTCGTCTGTAACGGGATCTGCTGCTGCCTGCGATAGAGATCCCAGTTGGTGCAAGAAAGGCAATCTTTCAGCACTTCAATACCATCATTGTCCCAGACATGATCAGTTTACCTGTTATTTACTGCTTATAGGGAGGGACTTTTAGAGAATTGTGAGAATTATATGAACATTATGATCAGAAGTGGATACTGGAAGTTTGCCCTTGACTGTGTAAGCATCTTTATTGTTGTATTAACATTTATTGAGAACTTTGGTGCCGTGAGTTTTACAATCCACATATTGCCTAAATCCAGGTAGTTCATCTTCATGTCTGCAGTGGTTAAAATGACCAACAATAAAACAAGACCCTTCTGGAGAATATAACAATTGTCTGTGCACGCAGTCTGCAATTAAGGTGGCTGTCTTTGCAGCATTTCCACTCGGTGGGATATACAGAGCACTTAATAAAATATTCCTAAATCCACGGGGGAAATAAAAGGGTCTTAGACTTAGGCATTCCAGTTCAGTCTTAGGGGAGCAAGCAGACTCCCTTGGCAGAAATTAAAAGCTCCACTTTTAGTTGACAAAGACACAGATGCCTCCTCCCTTACTCTTGCCTGAGTTGTCATTCTAGTCAGAGTGCATCAGAGAAAAGCCTTTCAAGGCATTAAATAAGTCAGCCACATCCCTCTGCAACCAAGTCTTGGTGAATATAAACAGGCGTAAATCTGGAAACTCATGGCAGACTGTGGATTCGTGATTTTGTCAGCTTTGCTCTTAAGGGAATAGACATTTCACATAATCAGGTTACATAGCAGGAGGAGAAGTTGGTCTTGAATCCTGATTCATTGGTTACTGTTAAGGTGTTGGCCTACTGTGTAAGATACTTGCCTCTATATGAAGAGGTCAAGGGTTTGAATCCTTCCTTCAGCACACCACCACTGGGTTCCTGAGCAAGACCCTTAATCCCAAGTTGCTCCAGGGAGACTGTCCCCTGTAGTCAGGGAATGGAAATAGCTTTGGATAAAAGCATATGGTAAATGCCATAGGTATCATTTTGTCAGATTAACAATTATATGAAGCACAGTAGTCAGGGGCAAGTGTGCCTATGGATTGCTCGATCCTGTGTGACGTGGTTTTCCGTTTGGAGCAATAGTTTCCCATTGCATGTATGTGGCATTTTTGCAGAATAAGTCTTTTTTTTATAGAGTATCACAGTCTTCCATGTGCTTTGAGTAATTTTCCCTTCTGCAAATTTCCCAGCTGTAGGACTAATAAGGGTTTATCTTTTCTTAAACTGTAATGCCGTGTTAATTCACCACATCTATCCCTATTTAGGTGTACTGAAATGGGGTTCTGTGGCTTGTTTTACAGCCTTGAGTTACAGCCTCATCTGGATTTCATGGTTTCTGATTATGGGAGATTCCCTGTTTCGTATTCAACTACCAGTTATGTTCCTTATTATTATTACGCTGTTTTTGTATAGTGTCTATGGATAATACACATTTTGTACCTGTAGCATTTGTGACCACATGACCAGTGCTTTCAGATCATTGTGGGTGTGGCTGGGCCACACAGCATGAACCGTAGGACGTACATTTGCTTTTCATACATTTGTACAGTTGTCTTTTCCTTTTTCCTCCCTGGGGACCTTTGTTTTGTATTGTTTGGTTGAGGTTGTTTTGTTCATGCTGCTTTGGTTTTATTGAATTGGCTTTAATTTTATTCTTACTGTGTTTTTTGTGTGTTTGGTCTTTGCCCTATTTTATCCCATTAGTTTAAGAGTATTGTGCTCATATTATTTGAGTACTAACTATAACTATTATTGTCTTATATCATTTGTATTATTGTTGTTTAGCCTGATATCTGATTTTAGTCTGCTTTCAGTTTGTTTAATTTGAGAAATGGCAGCTCATTGTCATTGTCAGCTGAGCTCAGTCCCTCTATGCTTAGACGGGGATCATTTGCACTGCTTTTGTTTTGTATGTGTACAGGTTGATGAATACGCACAGCTTCTGGAGTTGCCTGGTGCTTTTAATAAAACCTAATACTTGTTCTTTCTCTCTAAGCCAGCGCTGGATCTCCTTGGGGATGCTGGTCCCGTGGTGATGAAATTCCATCTTTACACGTGGCTGGTTTAACACAGGGTGCTTGCTGTCTGCTGTGTCCTCTTGATCACCTTCCTTGTGTGAGTACACTCTATGTTAGCTTGCCTTCCCAAGTTTAACTATGCCTGTGGCTTATACTGTTCTTCTATTTTTAGACTAAGTTATGCGATTGATAAAATTGTAACTTTGTGAATGTGTCTTAAGGGAAGTTTTGAAAACGGAGGTAATAAAATTCTACTTTGGTGCATTTCAGAAATGTTCTTCTGACAGCAGAAGAATAATAAAGTTTAATAAAGAAATGATGACCGATCTACGTCTTTGCCTTATATTGGTTCCTAGTACAATACCTGCCTTAATATGACTCACTAAATCCTTAACAGTGCTCCTGCCACACATGAATATAACCAACTACAGCTTAAAGATAAATGGAACAAAACACTACAAAATAAAAAGAAACACTGCAAAATAATAAACTGCTCACAGGGCCAACACAGAACAAACTGTGCAAGATCAAATGAAGAAACATTGAAATACAGGGGCTCAGGAGGAGAAAAGAAACCCTGACTACAACAAAGGAAGGAGGGAAATGGACAGGGACAGGGACAAGGGCAAGGCAGGAAAATTATACACATATGGTTTTATTCACTCCATGAGCCTCACTCAGGAGAATTCACTCATGAACACTTCTTTTGGGACATTTTGCAGTGCTTTCTGAAGTACCAAGTCTGTGATGAGAACAACTTTCTGACACCAAACAAACACAAATGAGAAAAAGTGATTGGGTCTGCACTTCGACCTTCCCTTTGTAAAAAAACAGACTTTCAAATAAACCAATATTTCAAATGAAGCAGAAAAATAATGACTATGGTGAAATGCTCAGTTCAAGATTGTTTACAGTGATGATGGTAGGAACCGGACATCTGAAGGGTTTCTGAAGCCCCCTTAGAGAATTGTATTAGATGAAATGGATACACCTGATGCCTGAGACATTTTGCTATACCTCTGAGATACTTTTGAAATATTGTATTTAAAAAGCAATCATGGCAGTTAGGAACATGGCAGGCACTGTAGGGCAATATAACCTTCAGAGAAAATATACATACATTACATGCGACACTTAAAAATTGTAGGCTTACCTGTTATTTATTTTGTATACTAAATAAAATGACTATTTTTGTGTTGTAGGCAATGTGACATTGTGAAGCAATCTGTAAAGATTCTCTTAAAATAACTGACTGGTTTTGTCAGTTGAGCAACTTTCTTTCAGGCTGCATCCCCTCAGAAATGCTAGGGAAAATTCATTTCTTTGAATTTTTTCATCCTCACCAGTTACTGTACAGGGTAGTTTGCTGTAATGGTGGTCAGGAGTGTAACTTTATCTAGGGTGAACTTGAATCCTCTGTTGTGGATTAAGAAATGTGCCCTGAATTCCTATTGACTCTAACTGGCTTCTCAGATTTCTTTCACCTGAATGTAATGTTTTGTTAACAAAGGCTACAGTTTTCATCTCAGTGACAAAAAAAAAGAATAGTATGTTTAAAAGCATTATTCTGAGCATAAACATTTCTGTAGTTCCGTTTATCTGCTGTGCCATTGTTAAAGGTTGTTTCTCTACAACATGCCTTTTGAGACCCTAATGAAAAAATAAAGTGGAGGAAAATAAAAGGTGGAGGAAACCTTTTGCAAGATGTGCCATGAGCTACTATAAAAGAAACCACATGTGAAATATCTCCACCCATCTCATACACATGAATGAGAGAAATGTATCTTGCTATTCACCACTCACAACTGGGTTATGTGCCTCTTTATTACATTAAGGCATAAAGGGTTATGTGCCTGTGTATATTAAGGCATGTATCTTGGACAGGACTGATTTGAACAATGTCCTTGTCTTAGGATACTGCTGGCCAACTGCTCCTTTATCAGCCTTCCACAGAGGACCTTTGTTTTGGTAACTTTCAAGCAGGTCAATTTCTGGCCCCAGTCCAGAACAGTTAACTCTTTTAAGACATTGTTTTAGTGATGCGCCTCTCATTCCAGGACGGTTTCTACATGCACAACAAATGCGTTGTAGCCGGCATTGTTAACTACGCAATAAAGAATCAATTTGGAAGAACAAACTAAAAACAAACAAACAAAAAATACAGTAATCCCTCAGTTTTACGCAGATCAGCAGTTGCGGATTCAATCTCATGCAGATTTTTCTGAGAAACAAACGAATCATTTTTTGCAGAGTCCCATGCACATGCTCAGAAAAGACAGACATCCTCTGACTTTTTTGTGCGTTAGTGACATCAGGGCTCGTCCGCCACGCCCCATCCTATTCTTGTGCTGACTTGCTAAACACCACGCCCTAACATAAACCCTGCAGAGGATGAGGGGGCACAGCAGGAATGAGCATGAGCATTTGTGGCACGGATGGCCCACTAATATGTGTTTTTGTGAGTGTTAGAGGGGGAGTAGATGTTTGCCAAGTAGAGTTAGTAAACTAATGTGTGTAATTTGTGTGGTTGAGGCCGTCTTGCCAGTCACCCTCCTCCAGAGTGTTAGCTGCTGGAGTACCATTGAGAGCTCTGGGTGAGATGTGCGTAGTACTGGGGCATTCTGGTTGGGGGTGCAGTACTCTTTGTTACAAATGTTTTGCTTGAAGAATGGTGAGTTATTGCTTTCACTTATCCAAAGCAACTGCCATTCTCTAACTACAGGGGGCAGGCTCAATGGAGCAACTTAGGGTTAAGGGTCTGGCTCAGGGACCCAATGGTGGTTTGCTGAGGGTAGGATTTGAACCCAAAACCTCTTGGTCCAGAGGCAAGTATCCTACCCACAACGCCGCCACCAATTACTAATAGTATTTTAGTACATGTATTACATATAGCCAACCTGAAAATGTAACAGGTTCCCAAATAATACAATTATGTATTATTAGATAGGAATATTGTGTTATATATAATTTATATTAATGATAAATTGTTTACTGCTCTTCGAAATTGTAAACTGGACTTGTTTGTTATATGAACACCAATAATCAGTGACTCTTTGTCTCAAATACCAACAGTATTTAATACAACCCCACTGTCTTGTGTCTAGTCTAAAAAAATGTAGAACATTTGAAAAGAAAACTCAAGTGGCCTAATTGTCTTTTGAAGTCAGGAGCTCTTAAAGAATAAATAATAATGAATCAATATACTGCAGCTTAGAAAGCCATAGCTATTATTTGATCAGTATTTATTAGACTCAATAGCTGCACAAGACAACAATGAAACCTTTTCTGGCTTCAAAGTCCCCCTTGTTTGCACTCATACCCTTGATTATAAAAGAAAGTGGGTGATTTCTTGTAAACACATGTATAAAGTAAAAAAATGTTTATTAATGAAACAAATGTGATTTTTTTAAGCTACTAGTAAAAAGTAAGCTTTTTAGGCCGAGATCCTTTTTTATACCACTTTTTCTTTAAAGCCACTTGCAATGCCATGGTGGACTAAAAAAATTAGCCATTGATTCACATTAAACAGCATGAAAGTATGTATCTGTGGAGCAGGTATAATGTCAATTTAAGGACAGCTGCCTGACATAGAGAGTTAAGTGATGCACCCCTTTCCTTCCATAACTAAATCTGGCCCTTGGAATATCTTTTTGGTCTCTATTGTGCATTGGCAATATTACTGATCATGTGATGACAGTATGACAGGCTTCAAAATGGATTTTCCTGTTATTCCCTCTATCTAGTCATGAGCACCCATCCAGGCAAGGGATAATGGCAAAGAGGTCAGGGAATCGACTTTGTGTTGAACAGCCCTGTGTGATTAACAATAAAAAGAACAGACAGACCACATAGTTCTTTCCTGAGAATGCACTATATATCTACTATGAGATCAGTTAAACTGACTGCTGTTAGGGTTCAAGTGAGTGTAAATAAGTCATAAATAAGTTGTATAAATAAGATAGGTATAAGATAGGTAATCTTGAGGTAATAAGCATGAAAATGTTGGTAGGAATTTTTGCAGCATCAGTCTCTGAAATTCTCTGGAGTGCTCCAGTCACTAATAGCCTCATCATTCCAGATTGTGTTTACTTCTGCAGCTGAGAGTGGTTTAATTACTCCATTCTCACAGCATTAGGTGCCATAAGTTTATGCAAGTTTTTTTAATCTGTTTTCCTCCTTGTACAGGTCCCATCCGCTCTGTTGTTAGTTAATAAGTATGCTGTTAGCTACAAGCCATGCATCCCTTGTGTTTTCTTGGCAGTGGCAAACTGTACCACCTACAGTAACATTCTGGCAGCATTTTATTCTAACATGGAGAAGGGAGTTAAGACCAGAAATCCCATGAGACCTGATACCACGTTTAAAGGCAATTAGAGCTGGTAAACAGAGATACATATTGCTGTATGCTGGCTGCTGATTGAAACTATCCATTACTTCTGCCTACTAAAATGAATTGATATATTTGTTTTACTTTTTGGTAAAACCACCTAAGACTTTAATGTTTCCATATTCATTAGAATTCATTCCATTTACATTTAGCTTATCTATGGGATATTGGAAACATTTAGTTGATCTATGGAAACAGAGGCAATTCCTGCAGAGCATGTCATGATAAAATAAATGCTAATTAATATCTCTTCTACATGCTGAATATAGGATAAGGGTTTTTGACATTGCAAATCAAGCACATTTTTTAATAACAAAAGCAGTTTGTTAATACTTTCAAAATGTTGAACTGATGTGATCTCTTTTCCTGGTTTTGGTTAGAATTCTAGCAGCAGCATTTTGAATTAGCTGCAGCTGTCATGTGGACTCCTGGTGAAGAGAATGTTGCAATAGTCAGCCCTGCAGGAAATAAAAGTGTGGATAAGTATCTCTAAGCCTTGTCTGGACCCAAAATCTTCAGCAAAATCTTTATTTTTGTTTTTAAGGTGCCATAATGCTGAGACTTTTTTATAGCTTTACTGCAGGTACTGTAGGTAAAACTAAGATCTCCCTCTATGATCAAGATTTTTTAAATGGTTTGATGTTTTAAGTGCTCTAGATTACAGGTGGGCACTGAGAATTGATCTTCTCTCTTTATTTCCAAACAAGATAATCTCAGTTTTGTCTTTATTCATTTGGAGAAAGCTTCAATGCATTCATTTGTGTACTTCAAGGCACTGACACAATGAGCTGGCCTATAGTCACTTGGTAGAAGAGCTAGAGAGATATGAGAGTCATTTGTATAGTTGTGATTCTTGTTTTTAAGAATTTGACACAGAGGTACAGGTTAAACAGGACAGATTCAATCAAACATAGCCAATTAAAAATGGGCAATTAAATGTCTAAATGCATTCAATCACATTTATTCCACATTTATTATTTGGGAAGAGCTACAAGGCCAAAGCAAATTGCAAAAAAGCAGTTCTGAAAGAAGATGCCTCTTGTTAAAATTAAGAAGAGGCTTTAAGAAGTTTAAGCTGGCCCCAGACAACCTCATCATGTGCTTCTAATGCACCATAGAGACCATTCCGAGCAGCTGCATCCGTATAATGCAAGGCAGCAGCTCTCTCTTTGACTCTAATGCTCTCCAAAGAGTCACTTCACAGGACAAATACAGGACAATTCAGAGGCAACAACCAAATCTTTAAAATAGTCACCACTGAGCAATAACAAACAAATAATGTAGCAGTGCACCTTTATTTTATATTCAAGAAGCAGCACTTGATCCTTGTTTAGAAGAGCAGAAATGTATAGTTATAAATAAGATAATAGTCCACTTTCAGTATCCATCAGGGGAAAGGACGCAAATTTGGTGTCTATATCGTACATATGGCAATTCAAACACAAAAGCGCATACAGGGCTATATGCTTCATATGTTAGTATTAAAACACAAAAACAAATATTAAAAGGGATGTCATTTTGTTTCTGCTACACACTCAGAAATAATTGAAAGACCTCTGAAATGAAAAATGTGATGATTTTAGCTGAAAGAAACATGTGACAGATAACAAGTGATTTTATCTGTCACATGTTTACAGTAAAAAATTATCTGTACCATTCAGACAGAGCAAGTTCTTTTCACTGATGAAACTGAACTGATCATGAACTGGTGAAAGGAAAGAAATTTAAAAATATTTGCAAATGTCTGACAGCTTTTTCACAGTTTGGTAGTCCTGAAAGGTGTAATGTATTTACATTGCAAAGATAACAATAAGAGACAAATATATTTTCAGCTAAGAAAACTAAGTGATCTGTTTCAGTTGCCAGACTATTTCTGACAGGCTAATGTAGACACTGGACCATAGGCACATAATGTTGATAGCTAATAGATAAGTCTGTTTCATACGACCTCTGCATGGCGCAAGCGATGTGAAACATTTTGCTTTTCATTTCAGCAGTGTTGTTAATGTATAAGACGTGCCAGTGCAGCTAAGGAATAGTTGTGTAGCCTAGTCAAATAACAAACAAACAATTAAACAAATAAAGAAATAAAGAAATAAAGAAATAAAGAAATATTCCCTGCAGTGGGCTGGGGGATCATCCCTGCCTCGGGCCTATTGACCTCGGGTACCCAGGACCCTAGTAAGGATTAAGCAGTTACAGAAAGAATTAATGAATGTATAATTGAATTAATAAAAAATACTATTGCTACTACTACTAATAACAATAATAAACATTCATTCATTCATTTTCAGTAACCGCTTAATCCTTACTTGGGTCGTGGGTACCCGAGGTCAATGGGCCCAAGGCAGGGACGGTCCCCCAGCCCACAGGCACAAGGCAGAGTGATAATAATAAACAAAAGTGCTAATTTTACAGGCTATGTATTTACAGTTTTCTGAACTACAAATTTAATTATTAAATGAGAAGATGACAAATGCTGCCGATAAGTCAACAAATATATAGCCTTCCAGGACAGCTACCATTCACAATACCTAACAAATTTTCATAAACAGCACTTCACAGCAGACTACAGTCATTCAGCACACAGTCAGTTTTCCAGACTGACACCTAGTAGGCAACACTGGAAGACTAGAAGACTAAAGAGTGGTTTATTTCTGCAGACCTGCAGGCTACTTAACAGGCTATAGATAATTGGTCTTACACTACTGGCCTGACGCACAGATGAGGCAATGTATATAGTGCATTACATACTTACAACTTATCATTTATCTTACAATTTAGACAAATCTTTATTTTGCTTGGCAAAACGTTTACATCTAATGGATCTATTTTCTTTGCCTCATGCCCATTGTCCCTGGGATAGGCTCCAGGTACCCGCGAGCCTAGAGTGAGAAAAGGATAAAGTTTCTATACCTAGATATCATGTCTAGTTGCTTAAGATAACACCAACTTAGTCTGGTGCCTAAACTGCACACTGAATAGTTCTTTTCCTCCTAATTTGCTTTTTTACCTTTTTTCTTTTTTTTGTTTTACAATCACACAATACCACCAATTCTGAGAGGGTTAAGGCTAGTATGTGCTTAATCTGAATCACATTTCTAAGTCAAGTCAAGTAAATTTTATTGTCGTTTTGACCATATACACACAGTACACAGTGAAACGGAACACCGTGCCTCCAGAACCATGGTGTAACACAAGAACAAAACAGAACAACAGAAGACCAAAAGTGCAGACAGGACAATAAGACAAAAAAACAACACAATGTGCAAGAAAACAACACAATAGCAGCAACTGGACAAGGCAACATTTCGTGTAACTGACCATAGCTACATAGCCTGGATGAATACAATCATTTGACAGGTACTGTAGCAGCAGAGAGTTGTGTGCAAAAATGCAGAGAAGAAGCTATATGGGTTAAAAATGCCTAACGCAATCACATTGATCAGCTCAACACACTCGAAGGAGAACACTAACTGCTAATTCTCCCATGTCCACTAATGACTGAAATGAGCCAGGGCCATTCATCTTTGTATGATTGTAGAGAGATGCACATACCCTTTATGTGTATATATACGACAAGATTTTAATGTATACAAGTCCTCAATGTACTATGCATATAATAAAAAAGAGACTTTGATTCCATTTGATCTTGCTTGTTGAAAGAAATTATACTCCTTTAAACCGAGCCCCCTACTTACTTAGACTGCTTACCCAGTAACTTTACTGTTGAACTTGTAGTGATGGAGGGTGAGGCATGTGGCTACATCTGCCTAGTTCACCTCTTATGGACATGCTCTCTCTCTCTCTCTCTCTCTCTCTCTCTCTCTCTCTCTCTCTCTCTCTCTCTCTCTCTCTCTCTCTCTC